>JNEV01001118.1:0-16270 GCA_000697495.1 Saksenaea oblongispora B3353 | reverse complement strand
CCTTTAGAGCAGACCGATTAAGCTAACAATGTACCCCGTTTCACGATCATCCATGTGCAGTAACGTATTTTTTTTTTTTTTTTTTTTTTTTTTTTTTTTTTGCTTCGCTCACAATTCAGCATGTTTTCTTGTGAAGGCTATTTTACGCAACCTTTCAGTCTTTAGTCTAAATGATTGACGATTTTCATCTCCATCGTTAGCTCATGGGTATCGGGGGCAATGTTTCTATTGTGGTGATTGATATAAAATATATGTCTTTCCTATCTACAAATACCAAAATTAGTACAGTCATCCTTGATGGTGCCATCGAACTACAATCATGTTGTCCAACACATGTCAAAGACAGGTTGGATGGACGTTTCGAATGTGGAACTAACAACTGAAGAAGAGCAGAGACACAGTCCCCGAATAGGATGATACTGAGGATAATAGATGTTTCTGCTATCAACAGCATATGAGTTAGCTTTATTTTGGAATAGGCCATAGTTATAAAAGGTGTCTTGTGCTATATTATTGAATGAATTCCCACACAGAAGACATTTAACACTCAAATAATCTTTGGTACACTCCTGCTTTAGATACTCTGGTAATATTTGGGGCGCCTTCATTCCTCTAGATGTGTTAGCGGTAGAATCGTGAGCGGTCGGCGGGGCATGTTTTTGAGGCAGTAGGCATGCGATATGCGCCTGCACAAATTAGTATCAGAATACATAGATCATCTTTCCAGTACGGTAGTGCTGTAGTAAAGAAAGGCAATAGCAACTTCAGAGAATAATCTCCACAGTCAATGAAATCACCTACCGTTAAATTTTGTTTGTGAAATCTTGAGCATGAACTGCCCCTGAAAACTCTCGGGCAAAACCTTTTTGCTGCGTAACATAGTATTTTGTGTTCAATCTGGAATCCAAACTACAATTAAACATATCCCACTTGGATACTAGTTTCACCCATAGCATTCCCCTATCCCCAATAATAGGATTACACAAAACTTAGTCCACCAGGACCTTCCATATCCATGTTGAAAACAACCTTGTTTTTGTTTGTTTTTGTTTTCAAAATGGAATCTCTTCAAGATGGCTACATAGTGAAAAAATGGTAATAGACTGGTTGATAAAATCTCGACAGTCGTCTTTGGATATCGCATAACCTGCTGCTACAAGTCTTGGAAATAGACTATCATCTTCGTCTGGTGGATGTCTAGGTGTACCACTTCTCAGTTTTGAAAAGAAAAGTTCAGTTGGATTGAGAAATGGAGAGCAAGGCGGAAGAAAAGCGCAACTAAAGTTATGCATCTCCACTAACTCCTTGCATCGTATAAATGTTTCGTCAAATACCAAATTCCATCCACTAACATTCGTCATTTGCAAATGATCCATAAGCTTGATCAAAAACAACGCAAAGTTGTCCGTATCACCTGTCCCGCTGCTCTGAATCGCCTGATGATGTGCTACCAATTCCACTCCTCGATGGGAGATAGCTCCGTAGATCGTTACCGTACGGCCTTTCTGACACGCATTGATTACCGGTGGTCGCCCACCACGAGTACGAGATCGACCTTTGTGAACAGTAACGTTAAATGTAGCCTCATCAATAAAGATACAATTCTGATCATATGCAATATTGTTGTTAACCAAGTTCGTCATAAAGTCTCGCCGAGCTACTCGCGCAGCATCTGAGTTGTAAGAACTGGGTGGGTATCGGTGGTTATGTTTGAGGGAAAAGCTAGTCTGCTTGCTAAACTGCGCAATCAGTGCACTTTCTGAAGGATTGCGTATGTCTGGAAAAGCATTCATTAGCGCATTACGCAAGTCTTGAGTAGACACGTTGTTTTCTGTATCCAAATAGTTTATAATAAACTGAATCTGCTCATTTGTAAACTTCGACGCTTTTCGTCCCCGTTTCTTGTCAACAAAATGACCATTTTCATCAATATTGTTAAGAATATTCTGTGCCGTAGACCTTGGCATGTTGGTCTTCGCTGCTGCTACTGATACGCTCATCCCAAGGTTAACATAATTCTTCCATAGCATGTCAATCTCCTCCGGCGTATACCGTCGGTACTGGCCACGCTTTTTGGCCCTACCCGTACGTTTTGTTGCCGTCTCCTCAGCTGAGGTAGAATTCAGTGCCTCATTCAAAGGTTCGGTTACACTGCTTTGGGAACTCATGGTGTGTGAGGAGGGCTGCTCTTCTTTGAAAACATGTCACAAGAATATTGGTCAACCGTGTGTACAAAATTCGTCGTATTTCATTGGTCCAGTCCATTTCGTCATTTCCTCGTAATCGCTCGGTACCTTGGATTAAAAGAGGATTAGGAAGGAAGATGAGTTACAGAAAAGTTGGATTTGTTGAATCAAATGACACTCTTCCTATGCGATTTGCCGAGGAAACAGACTAACAAGCCAATTTTTGCTATGCTTTGAGCTGAATAGATTTAGCATAACGTTGTACCACGTCGAATGATAGTTGCAATTTTTCCGAACTATCGCCGCAAACTCCTCCTCAGGTACCTTTAATTCTTCACATCTCTAAGGCATCCTTTCCTACCATGGAATGGTTATTTATGATATCGCTCTAACGCATCTACTATCATCATAAAATGCGCTTTATTCATTGTTCGTGATTCTTGGTGGTATAAACAAATGCCAGATGGTGAAGGATGTTGGTGTGGATGATACATTTCTGCGTAAATAAAACTCCGCGCTGGACAGGAACGCCGACGCAGTGAACCGTGTCGTCCCTTACCCAGTATGCATTACTTTCTCTAATGAGAGAAAACAAATACTGGTGCTACATATCTTACAAACTCGTAGGAAAAACGCTTTTCCTCACATAGTATATCAGCCATTGTCACAGTTGTTAGTAAATGATATTCCGCCGAAGTAGCACATTGTTCTGTTTCAGTTCGGAATGCTTACCAAGGTATCCGATGACAACCAATCAGATATACGCGGCTGTTTTTTTGACAGGTTCCGGTTGCTTGTTAACCAGTCTAGACTTTTTCACTACGATCAACACGTCGCACGACTTTCCATCCTGCCAAATTCTTGTTTTAGGAACGAAAACGAATCGGTTGACAGAAAAACATCGCATCATCAATCCTACGGATATGCTAAGCATTCTGCGACAGTTGCATCGGTCATAATGCATATCCATTGCAGTAATAGGCTCGAACTCATCATTATCTATTATGATGCCGAGAATATCGCTATACCCGAGTTGTTCCTGTGAATGCAATTTTCATAAAATATCCTGTGTTTATTTATTTGTTGCTCTAGCACAGATATTACTGTAAAAGGGACTACTGTAACAAGGATACACTGTACACGGAAAATATCATTAATAGCTGTTATTTTTGTCTACAGAAACTGATAACCAAACGACTTCAAGCAGATTGGAGTTACCCGGTTTCATAAGCACGCTCAAGTGGCTCTCCTAGTGATGAACGACAACACTTTCCGATCACGGTCTAGATTCCGTGATTGTCAGGTGCTGACCATGATACTAACAGGATAACTCAACTTGCTTTCCATACCTCCCAGCGGTTGAATTCATTTTTTGCACAAACATCGCGTGTGTGTACATTAAGATGTTGTCAATCTGACGTCATTAAGGCGAAGGTTTTCCTTTTCTTGGATAAAAAACGCCGGCAGTTTATCTTCGCTTCAAGTAGGTCTTGTGATATATTCCATATCCAGATACACACGGCTGGACGACATTAGTTCCTTTGTCACCTTTTTGGTGATTCCGTGTGCTGACATGTAGGGCAGAATAAAAGGTTGTTCGTTGCATACTTTGCTTTACCCTTTTGTCTCTGTTTTCTTAGATTGGTGTTGAACCATGAGCTTTTTAAGTATGCAGTGATACATAAGGGTAACACACATTGGTTACCTCTACCGCTTCACCCCATGATTTGTGCCTCATAGTATACGATTTTCAACAAAGAAAGATTAACAAGTGTTCATGTTACTGTAATTCACTTTGCATCTTGTTAAAGAACACAGTCATAAAGCCAACTTAGATAGGAACCTCATGTCAGTGGATGAACAAAACATATGTATGTCCTAGCTTAATGTAATCTTAATTTCAGGATATCTTCTAGAAGAATCCTTTGCCATATTTCCGATGCAATGTAAGGAAGTGTGCATGAATCCCCTTTGTGTTGCCAAGCAATAGCTCCTACAACAGACGCTACCAAAGTTGCACTGATGTAGTGCTCCGTCATTTTGCATCTGTCAAAACGATCTAATAGCTCATCCGAGGTGTGGCAGCAGAATCAGCTGCTGCAAGTCTCACCCATGCATAATATTGGTAATCACTCTAATGTTAGTTTTAGCATCGACCAAATGTCCAGATCACACAACTGTGCAAGGAAAGTTGGGATCAGCCAAGTTCGTAAAAGTGCGGATCTTAGCATGATTCTCGCAGTATAGTTCTTCATAATTCGTTGCTTCAGAGAATAAATCTGCTCTATTATCATCTTTCTTTCATGTCAGTCAGTCCAGCCTGAGAATAGTTTCTGCTTTTCCAGTCAAAAAATGATAGTAATAAGTCACGATAAGTATAATGCAATAAATGAACAGTACATGGGGATCAAAAATCAGTGTGACGCTTTTATGGGACAATTGAAAGAATTTCCGCATCATCAACAGCGTTTTTCTCTTGTGTAGGGTTTGTTTTCAACGGCAATCATGCATATAGATTCTGTGTTGCAGTTTTAGTCTTGGCGTAACAGCAGAAGGGTGCAATTTCAATCGGCGCCTGACACAGAAAAATCCTTCTTGGCAAGCTCAATCAAAAATATTGACAAGTAGAATACATATTGTGGATCATATACAACGTTTTATTTGGCCATTTTGGCCATACATATAAAATCAAATATTGACAGATTGCTTAAATGTAAGGTACAAATGAATGATGGTAATTGTCTATGGATCATAAATACAAGTGCACAGCTGTACGGTGGAACTCTAGACTGCTTGATTCCTTTGCGACAGTAAGATTGCATTTTCTCTCTTGAGACGCATTAGTTCTTGCTGCAGGTAGTCATTTTGCGCTGCCAGTTGTTCTAACTTTCTGGTGATATCTTGAATCCGACATTGTTTTTTCGCTCGATACTTCGCGGATGCCAGTCTGTTTCTTTTTCTTCTTTCATCTGGAGACATCTTCATAGATGATTGAGTGATAGGTATATCAGAAGACCAGATGAGGTGGTTTATAGACAAGTATTCGCGGGACATGTGATTAGAATAAATGGATGAGAGATGTTTGCTACTTATTTGGATGGCGAAACTACCCAGTCTTTTATAGTTTTCTTTTTCGTTTCACAGTAATTGCTCAGCTGAGGTCTGGTTGCCATATTTGCTTCACTTGTATGATCCGTGCTGCGCTCCTCAAGCCCTGGGTTAGTTTGCTTTTCTGGAAATCGTTACGCTTTCTTCCGAGTATAGGAACCTGATGGCCACGCCACGGCCGTAGCACATTTCTACGCTCAGCCACATCCTTGTGTAATTGTCGATCCTGACCTAAAGAGATACCATAAGTGGCGTTAGTACAGAAAGAGAAAGAAATAGCTCAACAGAAAACTATGAAGGTACCAGGAAGATATGTCTATCCAAGTTTTCCGATGAAATAGTGACTTGTTAGAGAAGCAGATGAACGCAGCAAAACTACGAGGTAAAACGATTGTCGATCTATTGCGCAGTTTGCCACACTGTTACAAATTAACAAAAAAAGAGCCACACGGAAGGAGCTTCCTAAATTAGATTTTTTGCGAAACTCAAAGAAATGCGTTTTGACAGAATTTAGCCAAGGCTACAGCAGCGAATGTTTGTATTTATAAAATACGACAATTGCTTTCTTATAAAATCATTGAAGGGACTACATCGTTTGATATAGCAGTACTGTATTAGACTCGACGTGCCATCTACCACTATGTGCCAAAACATTCAAATAGGATGTGGTATGCAGTATCCGCAGTAGAAATTATCCAACACTCGCAGTAAAGTTTGGAATGATGTCAAGGAATACAGTTTCGGAATAATATTACGCTGAGTGAAATTAGTTCTAATCATATCGTGGCATTCAACCAAAACATTCTCTTAGTTTCCGATGCATCGTTACACGAGCTTTCCAAATAAAGCCTTCTTGGCTCTGAAGAGCTGCCGAAGAAGCATTTTATGAAAGCTAATTTGTGCCAAGATATTTATTCGCAAATATTTCGTATCATAGAAAACCTAACGTTGAGACTTCTATTTCTGAAAACGCTGTAGCATGGAAGTGACGTTGCCAAGGATTTGGTTATTTTTATATTGAAAATATGTAATATGTAATACTTTCTTCCTTCGTTGACATCCTTGTTACTCAATACTACTGAATCTATTTTTATACCAGTACTGACGCCATTTGTTTTCTGTATAGAAGCAAACTATCGGCGCATCGTGCGAACGGCAAGATAATTAAGGGAAGGGCTTATTGGGACAAAACCAGTAGGTTGATAGATACAGATGGACCCGATATCCGTATGTGTACAGTGTGATTGTGCCCTCCAAATCTGGTAGACAAGAAGGAAAACCCAGTTCGGAAATTTGTGGATAAAGTCCATCTCTTTGCTCCTTTGAGCACTTTCCTCTTGTGGGATCCGAGCGTCGGTTCACAGTCTTCGTAAAAAGGTGGAGGACAAATTTTACTTCTGGAAGTATGTCATCAACTAAATTTCCCATATAAGGTCAGTAGTTTAAGTGTTAATGCCATTTCCAAACATAGTTGGCATACACTGTTCCCCGAAAGCAAAGTCGCACTAGATGGAAACCGATGTCGCAGTGGCCCAAGAATGAACGTCGCAAGTTCTAAAAATAAATGTCGCTACGTTGACAAATCACATGTCGTATTATGGTATTCTATTGTTTGTCAAAGAAAAAAACGAACACATATCAAGAGAAAAACGCAGATAACGTGAGCCTCCTGTATATTTTGGAAGAGTATGTATTTAGGAACTATCGTTAAATCAAGAAGCTCACAATAACTTGAGGCTGTGAGACTTGAAAGTTTCTTTTGGCATCCTCCTAAATGCTTGGACAAACGCAGCATTAGAGAACACTTTAATGAGCTTCTCGGAAGTAAACACTATCTATTATGCTCGATTAAAAGCAAAATCACGCTCACCGTTCCTTCCGTTGCTATTTTCAACAAAATAAACGGAGAGAGAAAATCCATCGAACAACCAATGCGGCTGTTTCAGCAGAGAATCATCAGTTCGTGTAGTGTCATTTTCATTTCCCAGATAACCTCACAAAATCGGGAATGACAGTAACATTTTCGCTTGGAAGGCTTTTATAATTCCAAAACGCCAAATGTGGTAAAGAATTAGCTGGATTTACCGTAGAGTATCCAGACATGGTTGTAAACATATCTGTTTTATTATCGACATCGGATTCATCGCTGTTGTCGCCATTATTGTCATTGCCATCAGGGCACCATTGCCATCATCTTGCGATTAATTCCGAGCAACTTTCCATTTTCCCCATACATACGGCTAAGTCACCCGATTTCTTGTGCGTAATTTATCAACCATGCTGCACTTAATTTCTGACCTAAAGATTGTCTCAAGTGCCAATCACGACGGACAGTCAGTTCATGATGGATATTTTCCCTTCAGTAAAAAATAGTCCGTCAGGGACTTAAACAGTACAGGTTCCTGGTCAACTATTTTTTAGAAGGGAAAATAGTCCATCGGGAGCCATCTCCCCGTAGTGAATGGGTAAATATAGCCTCAATCATATTTTTTCCCATTGATTGAGGATTAAACACCCAACGACGTATAATATGGAAAGTGGTGCTTAAACACGTGCGGGTGATTCCGATTTCGATTTTCGACCCGAGCTTTTTTTTTTTTCAGCGCATTTTACGACACATAGAAAAGGGCAGTTTTATTTTATTTTATTTCTCTTCTTTTTGTCACCTTTCTCCTTTATATGTTAAGGTAAGGCGGATGGCCAACATCACCATCATACGCTCTCGTCGTCCTGACCAGACATACAAAACGTCACAGAGAGCTGGTCACTCTCTGCTATTGATTCACGGTTACGTCGGTGTGATGCAAAATCTTAGCCGCCGATCAATAAAGATACATTTTTGGACATCGAGTTTCACAAGTGTAACACAGCCTGGGATTCATTCGTGTATGCAGACACAGGCATCTTGATACGTTGCAACCTGAGCAGTCTGTTTGTGAAATACCAGTTGCCAGGGAAAGAATCCCCGACGGATTGCCAGATATCCACGTGTACGACAACCCTGACTACAAATTCGTGATAAAATTCAAGGAGAGCAAAAGTCGTAGAAATGAGCGCATGGATTGGAAAGAATGCTATAATAGAGGCCAAGAACAAGGTTTATTCGACCGTTATGTAGATTTTAGTAGCCTCAAAACATCTTTCAACCGGAAAGAGCGGGAACATAAGAGAAGATTATCTAGTTGTTAATGTGATTTATATATGTAAATGAATAAAAGAACACATCGAGAACCCATCGAGAACTCAACGAAAACTTAACGAGAACATAGTAAAAACTTAGCGAAAACATAGCGAAAACATAGCGAGAACATAGCGAGAACATAGCGAGAACATAGCGAGAACAGATCGGGAGCTTCAATAATATATCGACTATGTCGAAAAGATCAGCAGAACAGAGACACCAGAACCTTGGTCAAGGATGATGGATCTGCAATTCCGAATCCTTCTGGCAAAGATGCCTTGACAAAGAATGTTCTCGCTATGTTTTCGCTAAGTTTTCACTATGTTCTCGTTAAGTTTTCGTTGAGTTCTCGCTATGTTCTCGCTATGTTCTCGCTATGTTCTCGCTATGTTTTCGCTATGTTTTCGCTATGTTTTCGCTATGTTCTCGCTATGTTCTCGCTATGTTTCTCGCTATGTTCTCGCTATGTTTTCGCTATGTTTTCGCTATGTTTTCGCTATGTGTCTCTTTCTCCAGAAATCTATGACGCTTAACTTTACTTTTAGCTACAGACCAGAACTGTTCAATTGGGTTGAGCTCAGGAGAATATGAAGGAAGATAAGCACAGCGATAACCTCGGGACGTAATATACTTCGCAATACCTTCAGACTTGTGAATAGGAGCGTTGTCCATAATGAGGTAGTGACCTTTCATTTGTGGATACTGGTCCATTTCGTCCATAGTGTCTTTCAAAAAGCTAATGTAGTGGCCCGTAACAGTGCCACTACTCACATATCCAGACTCCTGTCCAGCCTTTCTCTTCTTAACAGGCCTTGGTATTCTCAAGCTTACTTTAATTAAGCCTGAGGCAGAGATAGCACCCAATATAGTTGTAGTCTTTGCCCTCGTAGCTGGAACGGTAACAATAGCAGGAGAACCTTTCTTAGACCAAGCCCTGGTACGTTTCATGTTTATATGAAATGCAGACTCGTCAAGAAACACGCAGTTGGTCAAGAAGTCCATATCAGTTCGTTCCCACTTGCGAACCCAATCATATCGTTCCTCAATCTTTTCTGGGCTATTTATCTCCACAGAATGAAACTCTGCTTGCTTCACAGAAAGGTTACATTCTCTCTCATGAGGTTATAGACAGTGCTATTCGTGACCTTAAGCCCATCGAACTGCTGCATTAAATGCTCAGTCACTTCAGCGACAACAGCAGAGGGATTAGCATCAATAAAGTCGATAACAGCCTTAACGTGTTCCTCGGTCAGAATGCGTCTACGACCTTTCTTTTTACCACTATCAAAGATGCTATCGGGGTACTCCTCATACTGTTTAACCCATCTCTGGGCTGTACGAACGTGAATGGCCAATTGCTTCGCTGCAGCAGAAGCACTCATACACTTCTCAATCTTCAGCTTAAAGAATCTGGCTTTGTCTTGAGGAGTGTAAGACGTATACGTACGTTTTTCGGTTGCTTCTCTCATACGAGAATCCTCATCTCTAGGCTTATCTACATGCATCGCGTTAGTTCGAGATTTCTCAGAACGTTTCTTCTGCAAGTATTGAGCGTGTGAACTAATAGTCTGAAGAGCAAATTGTTCCTGGTCAACGATGTAGTCCATAGACTCAGGTCTACCATTCTCATCGACAACATTTCCTTGTCCATCTTCGTATAAAAATTGTGCACTCATGTTTGTTATTGTAAAGTAGCAGAAAACAGCAAAAGAACAGTAGTGTCTATATATATATAAAAGTGCGACCGACATTTTTAAAGCAGCGAGATCGATTTTCAGAGCCTGCGACTTCACTTTTTAGAAACACTGTACAGTCATTTTAAAAAGTAAAGTCGCTGGTTTTGAATTTGATGTCGTGCAAAGAAAATGTGTGTTCAGCAATGATGTCGGTTGATCCAAAAATAAAAACGCGTTCGCGTTTCTTTTTCCTATTTACTGTATAATTTATTTTACAGACATTCAGAATGGATATGCAATTTTTTTATGAAGATGGACGAGGACATGTTGTTGATGAGAACGGAGTTGAGCCCATGGATTTTGTTGTTGACGAGGAGTTATTCGCTATCGAAACAATAAGTTCTCGTACTCAATTCCTAGCGAATAAACCTCCTGAGAGACCTCATAATCCTGTAATGCGTGCCGTTGCGGATGAGAGGAGCAGTGTGGATATTTATATGGAGTTATGCAACAAGAGATGTTATACTGTTTACTCTGATGAAGATAAGACTAGATTTTTCCATTTATTTTTTAGCAAATGCTTGAATGCTTCTGCTGCAGCGAGACAGTTAGGCATTCATGTCCGAGCAGCGCAGAGATGGGTCAAGCGTTATTACGAGGACCCTGAAAGTATCTTCGAGAAGAAGAAAAAGTCAGGTCGGCGTCGTATTCTTGGAGAAGAGCATAAGCAGTTTCTTTTAAATTACATTGATGAGAATCCCTCTGCTGTTGTAACTGAAGTGGCAGAAAGTGTAATGCAAAACTTTACGGATCTTAATGTTTCTCGTAGCACTATTTATAACTTCATGACAACTGAATGCAATCTATCTATTAAACAGGCCCAATTCCAGCCTGTGGAAAGAAATAGCGAAGAAAAGATCCAGCAAAGGTATGACTGGGTACAAAAGTGGCAACAAACTGACTTGGGTTTTACGACAAACTGCGTCTTTCTTGATGAATCAGCCTTTCATATCAACTTGAAACGGGGTATGGCTTGGTCAAAGAAGGGAACTCCTGCAATAGTTACAGTACCCACAACGAAAGCAAACGCAACATCGATTTTGGGTGCCATATCTGCCACTGGCTTAATTAATGTTAGTTTGAGAGTTCCAAAGCGAATTAAAAAGAGAAAACTCGGACGCGAAACTGACGTTTATAGCACAGGAACAGTAACAGGGCATTATTTGAGCTTTCTAAAGGCCACTCTTGATGAAATGGACAAGTATCCAGAAATGAAGGGACATTATCTTGTCATGGATAATGCTCCTATTCATAGCTCAACTGACATAGGCAAGTACATCAATTCTCGAGGATATCGGTATGTTTATCTTCCTCCATATTCTCCTGAACTGAATCCGATTGAACAGTTCTGGTCCGTTGTCAAGAGCATAGTCAAGCGAAATAAGTTCCTGGAAAAAGAATCACTTATGACTAGAATCGGTGAGGCTTGTGATGGTCTATATTTAAGTGATTTCAAAGGCTTTGTTTCCCATTCTGCTAAATGTTTTGACAAGTGTCTCAACAAGGAGAGATTATAAAAAGGCGGAAAAACTAAAAAAAAAAAATTGAGCTACAGTGGTTTGCGTTTAAAAATAAAGATCCAAATTTGGCAATCAAAGCTTCAGTCCCTTGCCCAAGGTTTTAGCTTGGCAATCAATTTCTTTTTCTTTCAATCAAGATCAACGACTTGAGATCACCATGACAAACTCCACCATATTTTATCACCATTATCCTTATGGTAAATATGCACGTTTTAACGTTGCAAGGCAGGAGCACGCAATGGTTGTAATGTTGCTTAGAAGGCGATACGGTAGTACGTGAGACTAAGTTTTATTCTTCGAAGAAGATGCCAAAACAGTACCCCTGCTCCTGTCCTTTAGACTTAGGGAGCGGGCTCTAAATTATTAACTCAGTTATGGCTCTATAGGTCTCTCGTTTACAACAATGGCATCATTTGCAGAGTGATTTGGGGTAATAATGAACTTATAAAAACTCGAGTTGAGCTTACTGCAACCATGGAGTAGCTTGGCATCTGATCAATGAATCAATCAAAAGAGAGAATGTGGAGCCCATGTGGAGCCCATGTGGAGCCCATGTGGAGCCTATGTGGAGCCTATGTGGAGCCTATGTGGAGCCTATGTGGAGCCTATGTGGAGCCTATGTGGAGCCTATGTGGAGCCAATGTGGAGCCAATGTGGAGCCAATCAGTGTTTTTTCTTTTTTGAGCTCCAGATTTTTTTTTTCGTTGTCTCAGTTACATTCTTTTCACCATGACAACGACACTTATCATCCTTAAAAATTCTTGCTATATCTGTGAAAGAATATTATCAGACGTAAAAAAATTACAGCATCATTTACTCCAAGCGCACGGAGTGTCTGTACCTTCGCGCCCAAGAGGTCAACGACGATTTGATACCGAAAAGTTTTGCTACAACGTCAACAAAGGAAATCACGATAATGCACAGATCGAACATGCCTGTCCATCTTGCTTCAATCATTTCAGAGAATTGATTAAAGTGAAAGAACATGTTGAAGCGTCCCATTTGAAGAGAAAACGGCCAAGTGTCAGTTTGCAGAGTCAATTCGATGGCGAACGATACAAACGGAACAAGTCTGAAGACGAGAACGCGCGTTTGGGGGGCAAAAGAAGCGGCAACGATGAAAACGGAGGCGAATATACCGAATATGCACCTGAAAGTGACACCGAAGATGTGATTATATCAATGACAGCAAATTCCACCATTCTTTCATTTACCAGCAGCAGTACCAACATTTATCCCCCAAATCGACCGAAATTGACGATGGAATCGATCGAAAAGATGTCACCTTTGGTGAAAATTGTCGCGTCTTATAATAACAATCTCCCGAAGCTGATGGAATTGTCTATTAAGAAAGAGCAAGAAGACCAAAGCAACCTTAAAATATTGAAGTCATATCAAGCGACATATCTCATGCTAGTGGACGCCTTGAAAGTACCGATTCAAGAACTTCCAAAGTGGCTCTGGAATCACGAATGCCCTGAAAATACGGAGGAAAGGGAAAAGAAACTTTTGCTGGCCACCAAATATACTCTCTCTGACTTCGCTGGAAAATGCAACAGAATACGTTCTCGCCGATCGAATTCCGAACGAACATTTTGGATAGACAGGGTTGTTCCAATTTTTCAACCTTTTGCTGACCAAACCAACCTATTGACTTTCGAATGGTGTGAGGTGCATTCAAAAGCGCACGCAGAATCGAATACCAATACAGACGGATGGACATGTGGTTCAGCTAGATATGCTGATGGAATTGGTGTCGATCGCCATGAAAATGAAAGGTTGGTTATGGAGGCATCAAGTGGGGAACTCAAGGAAAACATGCCGCACACACTGGACGACACATTGAAGCAAATCCACAGCTCCATTTTGATGCTGAAAAGCGACATACGAAAGCATCTTGACGCCAGTTTTGTTACAATGTGTAAAGTCGAAGTTTACGGAATCCAGTCTGTTCGAAATTCAATCACTCTTTCCAAAACGCAACTTGATAGCGCGCAAGGTGGCTATATCTACCAAGAACTACGAACCGTCGAAATTCCTATTGATGATACCCAACGACACAAATGGCTAAAGGTGATGGATCTCGTGGCAGTCTTATTGAATATGTTGGGAGCGCAGGATGAGATATTGAAACAGTTGGCCTCTGAACAAAGTGGTGAAGTGGAAGTTCGAGACGATCTACGAGTACGATCCATGTTGAACATTCAATAAAATGCTTTTTACTATGTTGTTCATAATGCAGCGTTGAATTAAAATGATTCCATGAGCATGAAGTAAACGATGCTGTAATTTTTTTACGTCTGATAATATTCTTTCACAGATATAGCAAGAATTTTTAAGGATGATAAGTGTCGTTGTCATGGTGAAAAGAATGTAACTGAGACAACGAAAAAAAAAATCTGGAGCTCAAAAAAGAAAAAACACTGATTGGCTCCACATTGGCTCCACATTGGCTCCACATAGGCTCCACATAGGCTCCACATAGGCTCCACATAGGCTCCACATAGGCTCCACATAGGCTCCACATAGGCTCCACATGGGCTCCACATGGGCTCCACATGGGCTCCACATTCTCTCTTTTGATTGATTCATTGATCAGATGCCAAGCTACTCCATGGTTGCAGTAAGCTCAACTCGAGTTTTTATAAGTTCATTATTACCCCAAATCACTCTGCAAATGATGCCATTGTTGTAAACGAGAGACCTATAGAGCCATAACTGAGTTAATAATTTAGAGCCCGCTCCCTAAGTCTAAAGGACAGGAGCAGGGGTACTGTTTTGGCATCTTCTTCGAAGAATAAAACTTAGTCTCACGTACTACCGTATCGCCTTCTAAGCAACATTACAACCATTGCGTGCTCCTGCCTTGCAACGTTAAAACGTGCATATTTACCATAAGGATAATGGTGATAAAATATGGTGGAGTTTGTCATGGTGATCTCAAGTCGTTGATCTTGATTGAAAGAAAAAGAAATTGATTGCCAAGCTAAAACCTTGGGCAAGGGACTGAAGCTTTGATTGCCAAATTTGGATCTTTATTTTTAAACGCAAACCACTGTAGCTCAATTTTTTTTTTTTAGTTTTTCCGCCTTTTTATAATCTCTCCTTGTTGAGACACTTGTCAAAACATTTAGCAGAATGGGAAACAAAGCCTTTGAAATCACTTAAATATAGACCATCACAAGCCTCACCGATTCTAGTCATAAGTGATTCTTTTTCCAGGAACTTATTTCGCTTGACTATGCTCTTGACAACGGACCAGAACTGTTCAATCGGATTCAGTTCAGGAGAATATGGAGGAAGATAAACATACCGATATCCTCGAGAATTGATGTACTTGCCTATGTCAGTTGAGCTATGAATAGGAGCATTATCCATGACAAGATAATGTCCCTTCATTTCTGGATACTTGTCCATTTCATCAAGAGTGGCCTTTAGAAAGCTCAAATAATGCCCTGTTACTGTTCCTGTGCTATAAACGTCAGTTTCGCGTCCGAGTTTTCTCTTTTTAATTCGCTTTGGAACTCTCAAACTAACATTAATTAAGCCAGTGGCAGATATGGCACCCAAAATCGATGTTGCGTTTGCTTTCGTTGTGGGTACTGTAACTATTGCAGGAGTTCCCTTCTTTGACCAAGCCATACCCCGTTTCAAGTTGATATGAAAGGCTGATTCATCAAGAAAGACGCAGTTTGTCGTAAAACCCAAGTCAGTTTGTTGCCACTTTTGTACCCAGTCATACCTTTGCTGGATCTTTTCTTCGCTATTTCTTTCCACAGGCTGGAATTGGGCCTGTTTAATAGATAGATTGCATTCAGTTGTCATGAAGTTATAAATAGTGCTACGAGAAACATTAAGATCCGTAAAGTTTTGCATTACACTTTCTGCCACTTCAGTTACAACAGCAGAGGGATTCTCATCAATGTAATTTAAAAGAAACTGCTTATGCTCTTCTCCAAGAATACGACGCCGACCTGACTTTTTCTTCTTCTCGAAGATACTTTCAGGGTCCTCGTAATAACGCTTGACCCATCTCTGCGCTGCTCGGACATGAATGCCTAACTGTCTCGCTGCAGCAGAAGCATTCAAGCATTTGCTAAAAAATAAATGGAAAAATCTAGTCTTATCTTCATCAGAGTAAACAGTATAACATCTCTTGTTGCATAACTCCATATAAATATCCACACTGCTCCTCTCATCCGCAACGGCACGCATTACAGGATTATGAGGTCTCTCAGGAGGTTTATTCGCTAGGAATTGAGTACGAGAACTTATTGTTTCGATAGCGAATAACTCCTCGTCAACAACAAAATCCATGGGCTCAACTCCGTTCTCATCAACAACATGTCCTCGTCCATCTTCATAAAAAAATTGCATATCCATTCTGAATGTCTGTAAAATAAATTATACAGTAAATAGGAAAAAGAAACGCGAACGCGTTTTTATTTTTGGATCAACCGACATCATTGCTGAACACACATTTTCTTTGCACGACATCAAATTCAAAACCAGCGACTTTACTTTTTAAAATGACTGTAC
>JNEV01001115.1:0-51657 GCA_000697495.1 Saksenaea oblongispora B3353 | reverse complement strand
ATAACGTGCTGAACAGTTGATCGTGGCATATTCAAGGACTTTGCAATTCCGCCAAACGACATTCCAGCTTCCCTCATGCCATAGATCATGGATCTCTGCTGCACTGAAAGTTCAGATTAGGCTTTCTGTTAGTGTTAGAAATGTCTGTAAGAGCCATAAAGAAAGTTTATAATAACAAAAGCGAGAAAAAGATTGCAAAAGTTCACACTATGTTATTGTGAATTTCGGAGTTTGCTCAACTGCATCTAGACTTCCTTTCGGGGAGTGTGAAGTCTACGAAAGAAAACTACTTGATCGGCGCAAACCATCCCTATTCGCCAGCGCAAAATAATCTTTCGTCCAACGCAAAGTGACTTGCAAAATCCTGTAGGTGAGGGCGATCCTTTCACAGACGAACCACGCCCTAATGGCTGACCCACTCCCCGGTAATGAGCAAGGCTCATTGCAATGGACGCTCATGAAAACTGAGACTGTGAATTCTACCGTACAGCCTACAGTTACTGTCTTCAGGAACTCTGTTTGCTTCGCGCCCGTGTTTTTGAACTCGAGGAACGCCTCTCACAACCATTGTCTGACCTAAGACGCCCAGCATCACCGACTCCCAGCACAGATGTATCCACTGCTGCTTCGCCAGCCGCCGCTGTATCCAACCACAATGTGTCTCAGTTGAGACCAATTGCAAAGCATACCACTATACCACCATCACCACCAGCTTCACCACCGCAATCAACGGCAGTACCCATACTCCAAGAGAACCCAACACCCCAACCAGCTCATGACACGAATCTACAACGTCAAACTCAGGCGCCCAAACAGAAAGGGCATGCAGCCCACGTCTTCTCACAACCTGATCCATCACAGCAAGGTTTCGATTACATTTATCTACCATGCAAGCGCCGCCTTAAGCGTAAAACAATTCGATCAGCCCTGAAATCTACCGGCATCAACACTTCTCGTGTACTCGACATTGCATACATGGCACGACACGTTGTTGGCATCCTTCTTCACCGAAAATATATTCCTGAGGCAACCCACCACCTACAAAAGGCAGGCATAGAATGCGTGCCTAACTTCAACCCAACGGACCCATCCCATCTCTGCGACCCCAAACACACGAGTTTGCCTTTAAACGAAAAGACAGAACTTGCCTACCAAATCCACAACGCACGCTGCCTTCGCGTTTTCGACTCCTGTCCGCCACGCATAAGTGGAGCAATTGCATACTCTTTTCTGGCTCGCCAATAAATTACTCAAAAGGACTTCGATTCCTATGACTTCTTTTAGGTATAAATCAAGACTGAGACCCTTTGCCTTTTCCCTTCAAACCTTCTCTCTCCTCCTTCTCTTCTCTCCCCTCTCTCTCTTCTTCTTCCTTCATCCTACGTTTCCTATATTCCCTGCTGCTCTTTCACCCTACTCCTTCGACTTTTTCCCTGTCTCATCCATAGGGTTTTTCTTTTCCTATTTCTTTTCAGAACTGTCACGAGCAAATATGTCCGACCCAGACGCTGTGCTCAAAGGTGACGTTAAATAAAAACCAAAATTTTTAAACGTAGGTGAGGGCACTTTTAAAACTCAGTCGAGTGACTTTGCTTGCATCCGCTTTCGGATTTCCTCCAACTCAGTTAAGACACACACACAATAATAACTTAACATGAGTCAAGCATCAAGAGGATCGCGTGTTGTTTTTGGTAAAATAGAGCATCATGAAAGCGCAAAGCACAATATAAACATTCTTTCTTTTGCTTTTCTGTGTTTTCAGTCGGCAATATTCCCTTTGAGTTAACCGAGGAGCAGCTGATCGACATTTTTAAAGAGGTTGGCCCCGTGGCATCATTTCGGTGCGTACTAGACTAGTGATTGCATCTTATTGATCATATTCTAATCTATGAACTACTGTCTTTAGTCTTTTGTTTGATCGCGACACAGGACGACCCAAAGGCTATGGATTTTGCGAATTTTATGGTACGCATTAGCAGAAAAGCTTTTGAGTAGATTTGGCATTGACAATTGAGCAGACGCTGAGACGGCAGCCAGTGCTGTTAGAAATCTGAATGAACATGATGTTGGTGGACGACAGTTGAGAGTTGACTATGCCGCCATGGATCCACAATTGGAGAATCAACGACAATCGCACAAGCATCAGCACCAACATCAGCACCCACCACAACAGCATCAACAGCAGGTAGAGGGATAGAAAAACGATGTGCGTTATGTTATCTTATCGGATGATGTTTATAGCCCAGACAGCATGCTATGCCACCTCCACTCATGCAGCAACCACCACCACCTGGCGTTATGAACAAGCCACCACCAGCGGCAGCTCCTGTGTCCTCTGTGGATGAGATTTCAAAAGTGCTTGCCTCCATGAGCTCACAGGATTTGTTTGCATTAATGAGCCAGATGAAGGTGGGAACCATGGATCATGTTGTATTGGGATATACTAACTATACTTTCTAGCAAATGTCTTTCGAACGGCCGCAGTTTACACGAGAATTCCTGACATCCAACCCACAGGTAGCATATGCACTGTTCCAAGCAATGGTCATGATGAATATTGTCGATCCTAATATTATTACGGTATGCGAACACATGTGTTTTACAAACTACTTATTACCGAGACAGCGAATGATGAGCGGTGCCCCGGCAGCTCCCGCTCCCGCTCCCGCTCCCGTTGTCAATGTTCCCCCTCCTGCAACTGTTCCTCAACCAGTGCCTGTACAACAACAACCACAAATTCCTCCTCCACAGCAACCTCCAATGGCAGCTAACCCCGTGCCCGCACCCGCGCCTATTGGTGTACCACTCCCTGGAGCTGCAGGTAAAAAAGACATGGTTTTGCCGATCGAACATAACGTGACTTTTTACTGCCTAGTTGATCCGAAGGAACAAAAGGCCTTGTTGATGCAAGTGTTACAGTTGACCGACGAACAAATCAACGGATTCCCTCCGGAACACAGAGATCAAATCAGACAATTGGTAATGAAGTGATGCATGATGGATCTGCGTACTCACCACGCTTTATAGAAAGCGCAGCTGGTTATGTCCCAACCACAGTAGAAAAAATATAATCAGTGATTGTTTATGCATTAGCAATCACAACTTTGTTTCTTTTACAAATGATGGATATCACTTTTTTCTTCTTCATTTCATCATCCTCCGGATAACACTTGAATGTCCCACGATATACATGACCTGATTCCTTTTTCTGTCTTTTACAATGAAGGGGTTCTATTATGACTGCACTAAACTCTAATGATGCTTGGGTTCAGCAGACTCGACATTGTAACCGATCAGGTTTCTGCGTCCAATGATTTCGCCAATAAGGAAGAAGGTGTAGAGCTCAGCAGCAACAACACCACCCTTAGCCACACAGCGCCAGTTCAAATTCTGCTTCAAGGCGGACAAAGTTGCACTTTGCTTGATGGTCTGCTGAGCTTGAGCAAACTGCTCGGCGGTAGGGAATGCCATGCCTTCCTTCACATAGACCTGCTTAGCAATTTCGCCGGCAACCTTGGCCTTATAAATGAGGGGCTTCTGGACAGCTGTTTTTCAAAAAGTAAAAAATAAGAACGCGCCCCCAAAAAAAGCTTTTCACTATAAAGCTTACCAACAAGCTTGGAGAAAGTTCCTTGAAGAGTGCTGACGATTTTGGCAGACATGACGGGGTTACTGAGGGAAGGAGGGTTTTTTTTTGAAAAAAAGATGACCCTGTCCATTTCACTATTGGGACTGCGCTTTTCGCGTGAGTCAATGTTACGTCACCAGCCGCTCTTCGTTTAAATGCACCTCATTGGTGCACGACTCTTGTAGTTTCGAAGAGAACGTATATCTGCTCGAAAACCATGTTATACTTTCCGATCCGGATACCAGTAATGCGTTCTTTTTTTTCTTTAAAAAAAAAAAAGCTCGAGGAACGTTAGAGGTAGTTTGAGGTAATGTATCCGTAGCCTTTAGGAGTGCTGATTCCCTATGACCTTTGCCGACAGCAAAGTCCAACCTCTTCTCTCAAAATGTAGGATATTTAGAACGGAAAGAAATACATATCACTTAAACAAATAATATAGGAATTGGGGTCGCACAATGCTCGACGTATATTACGTACCTATTACATGCGCACGCTTAGGACGCAGACAATGACCTATTTCACGGTTTTCATCACAACTACTTATTCACAGCTATCGTAATCCTGGAACAAGGCATGAAAGTATAATTTTGGAACCAAACAGTGGTGCTCTCTACGGAACATGAATTCTTGATGAACCATTTTTGCTTAGGTGAAACTAATGGTTTTGTATCACCCAAGTCAATTTCATGCATACAACAGATAAATAAAGCTCTTTGTCAAAAACTGTAGGTTCTATCCCCACGTATACCGTTATGCCCTGATAAAGACATTATGAACAAGAGGGTATTAGCGGCTTTGCTACTTACTATGAAGAGAAGTATAAGAACTGTTTCAATTGCTGGACGATATTAACCAGTCAGATAAGTCATTTTTCGCTCTCTAATCTAGATGCTATTTCTACAGTAGTTTCAATTTATAATTGGTATCTGGGGAGGCGGAAGGGTTTGCTATCAATATGTAATTTATTACAACATACAAGAGTACTGCATTGTGTAATAGAGCAACATGACAGGGATAACGTCGTTCCTGACCATGACGATATTTGGTATTTATCTGCAGATATCCACGCGGTTGCGGATGCACTCTTTAAATGGCCAACAGTTAGTATTTTTGAATTATTAACCTATCTATAATACATTACGTGGTGGGTAACCGTTCGATGCCAATGGCTCGCTTTCAGGAGAAGCAATAGGAGAAGCAATAGCGGTGGCGATAAGGCAGGCAGCCACGGTAATAGTGATCCAGGTAAAGCGCATGGTTGAGGATTGACAGAATATACAGACGACTGGTGAGGACGGTCGATGCTTTTATATCAATTTGTAGATACGGTTCTCCAGCTGTACTGATAGGCTCTCTGATGTTCGGGGCTTCTGAAATATTGACATGCCGTAATACAGAAGTCTGTGTAAGTAACACCTTCTCATGAAAACCTTTCTCCTTTTGTGTTCATTTTTGCTTTTTTTGTACATATCTACGCTATTTTGATCATTGACATATAAGCTTTTCATCGTCAGAGGTCATGCTTTTGAATTAGGTCCTACCAAGGCAATCTTTCCAAAAGAGGCAGCATCTCTTTCTGAAGACACTGTGCAAGATTTTGTGGTAGAGTATGAAATTAAATATGTATATTCAGGTCTCTGAGAGTAAAAGGTTATGCTTGAATAGTTTATTGTAGCTGCGAAATCATTGCGCGCAGAAACATCTCTCATTCCTTGCTTATGTAGCACAAAACTCTTCTATGTGAAAAGTCCGGCTGAGAGCAAACGAGATTATGATTGACGGATAATACGGATCCGATATTATGGTTACTGCTCGCGGAGATAAGAGCTAATTCATGGAGCTCAGAAATAAATGCAGTACTCCCAAAACAATACTAGCACGTGTATTAGATCGATGTTACTGCAATCAGTGTTGAGTTTCAGGCGTTAGATAATGGATGGAATACAAATTGATTGATATGTCAATACCATCTCTAAACAGCAACCAGCGGGTATGGAATTGACGTAAAGACGTACTCAAATCAAACTGGCACAGATAACAAGAACTAAGAAACAAAGGATTAAGTAATTTGGTAGATTCTATTGCATTACGTATATTCAACTGACATGGTCAAATGATAGCGGCGAACCCGGCTCTTTGTTAGCCAGAATCCGTCTATTGCAAGATGAACATACACGCCAACAATGAAGTGACGGGAATTTCGTCGGGCACTCGCCTTGAACACTCTCACTCCAAAACTTTCGTCAAACTGCAATAATGAGACACAACCTAAAAGTGTCCGGGGGTAGAAATGTACAACTGTGAGAACGTTTGCTACGCGGGAATACGCGAGATGTGTAACTGCTTGAATAACCAAAAGGTCAATATGCCATAAAATATATTCGAAAGAGATACTAGTACGTATATGCTAACGCATGGATTAATCATAATTACATCATATCACTTTATCATATAGAACTAACAGTTATCTCAAGAAGGTTTTGGATGGAACTTATGGGTACCTAACCTGAGGGAAAGAGTGCCTGAGGGGAGTTCCCGACGAGATTCCCTAAAGTGATACATACAGAATGCTTGACATTCTACAGTTTGTGTATGTTACAAAACATACGGAAGAACTTGACATGTCACTGAACCGTTTATTATTAAGCACAATAGAATTGATCACTTTGATGGCTGGCGCAATGATGTAGATGAATGTGATACCACTGTATACCGACGGTTTGCTTCACCACTTGATTGTCTATTCAGAAACTTTTGTGTGACATTACGAGAGTAAGAAATGCTAGAAATAAGAGAGATTGGGGAACCTTATCTGACCCTTTTGTATAGCAGAGAACGTATCTCGCAAAGCACAAAGGATGCAAAGATAACGGTCCAGTCGTTTTGTGCCTCCACAGACTGTCGGATACGACATTCAGCATACGAGCGTAAAATTGACTTACTCACCGTAACAATCTCAGACGACAAGGCAATTGAGCTCGCAGCAAGCAAATAGAAACTACAAGGGTTTGAAGGATAGTCAAGTTTTCCAGAATGTCCAGAAGCCATACGAATTCTTATCTACATGTCACGTGATATCTCTCTTTCGAAAACCTTTCTCTGGGCCAAATATATACTTTTTTAAACATGTTTATACTATCGAATTACAATGATGGTTACCAAAACTTGCGTTTATTCGTAATGCTATGTTTATTTAGATATTGTATGATTGTTTGTCATCTTTTGAATTGGGAGATAATTTTTATTTACAAAGCTTCTGAATATCCACCGTTGGCGACACGGTATCACTGAGACAGCAAGGCAAAAATTTACGTACAAATGCAGCCATTCTTTCAGAATTAACAAGAATGAAATATTAACCGTTTCTATTGGCGATGAACTGGATTGGTAATAGGATATGAAATCTATGTGTATTTATTATCCTCGCTATAACATTAATGCTTTGTTTATTATAGGCACAAGCGGCTATACGTACGCCCTATCCTACGCGAGTGGCATTTTTGTCGCCAAAACCATTTCCCAATTGCATGTTCCAAAGACCTTTTCTCGACTTAAAACGTTCAGGCCGACTTCGGATCTTCTCTTTCAATGGAAGGTATATTTGTATTGCAAAAACGTCACCTTATTTTATTAACACCCACTTTTTAAGCTAATTACTTACTCGGTAAGGCTAGTGAAGCCTATACATTTGCTGGAGAAGGTGATGCTCTCAGTCTCCATGACATCACATGTGTGGACGAGACCAACCGCTTCCAGCAGCTGCCCAAAGTAGCGTTCTCACTCCGACCAAAAAAGCGAGCATTGGACGAAGTGAACGGATAAAACTGCAATAAAGCTAGGTTTATTCCTTTGTGTTAGAAGTTTGTGGACGTTTGTCAACCGACGTATGTATAATAGTAGGTCAAGAATAATACTCCGCCAGTACTCTTGAGGTCTCCATTCGCTGTTTCTTGGTGTTGGCGAACACTACGGGAAAAATTATCATGGAATTCCATGATCGATCGTAGAATTATCATAGAACTTATCATAGAATTATCATAGAAAAGTGCAATTCCGTGGTTATCTCTATGATAAGTTCTACGATTATTCTATGATGGTCATATAATTAATCATAGACATTATCATAGAAACCTATGATTAGCATGGTCTAATCATAGACTAATCATAGACTAATCATAGACTAATCATAGACTAATCATAGAGATCATAGAATAATCATAGAAATCGGACTTTTCTATGATAATTTTTCCCGTAGTGCGAAGAGTATAAAAGGAGAGTGCCAAATACGACGGTTTGGGATCACATTACCGGATGGTGGCTCTGCATCTCAGTAAGCGGGTGCCTAGTCATTGGAGGGAAGGTCAATATAAGTATTAATATCAATTTGTGGCGCTGGAGACAAGGACGCAATGTAGTACTGACGGCAATAAAGATACTATCATATGATTTTCGGTGAGAAATATAGAGGATATAAACAGATACAACACATTACAGTATGGGTCAAGGTAGATGACATACTGTGGAGGATCACGTACAACTGCAACCAAATAGCAACTGTAAAGACCAAAGCGGCGGTGGGATTACTGACAAGTCCTGTTTAGTGGAGGAAAACAAGAATATTGGTTGACCTGGGCACCTTGTCCTTTGTGTCTTAAAGCACGAACTATTCGTCCACTTGACGTACAAGTACGAGCACAAACATATTATTGGCACGATTAAGGACATGTGAAGTACCTGATCTACCCTCAATCTGCGCGAGAAAAGGTTGCACTTTGGTTTTAGCAAGAATACCATCAAAGAGAAGCCTGAGTTGTGTTGCAAGGTCTTTTTGCCTCTCATAACGACGATGTTATTGCGATTGCTCATCGAGACCAATCCATATATGATAACGTTGTGTATAACATGTCTTTTCTCAAACGTATGCAGGTGAGAATCAGTCTGTATGCAGTGTAGTTGTATTTCCATGTATATTTATATGCTCGTAGAAACGATGTTATGAATAATAGTGTCATATGGATCCATAGCACTACCTGCTATGAAGAGAAACGTAAATATTGGCACACTACGTAAAATATATCAATAAGGAAGGTAAATCATTTATGATATTTCTAGGACGGCTTCAAGCCATAATTGGGAATTTATTACAACAGACAAGAGTACTGCATTGAGTGATATAGCAATACATCAGATATCGTGTCGCTTCCCGACCGTGACGATATTTCGTATTATTGACACCAATGCACTCCATGCTCGAAACAGACTTTATAAATAACCAACGATTAATATGTCAGAGTTATCATATATCAATAATACGTACTTGGTGGAGGGCGTTCATATTCCAAAGCTTCCTCAACAGAAGAGGCAATAGGAGAAGCAATAGCGGTGGCGATAAGGGAGGCAGCTACGGTGATAGTGATCCAGGTAAAACGCATGATTGACAATTAAAAAAATTATACAGACGAATGATGGGAATAGTTGCTGCTTTTATATGATTGCGGATATGGTTTTCCAGTTGTATTGATGAATTTTTTGGCTTTTGGGCTGATGAAGTCTGGACAATCCCGTATACGAGACTGGTGTAGATCATACCTTCTTGTTAATACTTCTTTCCTTTTTTGTTCATTTTTGTTGTACGTATCTGTGCCGCGTTATATTAAACATTAGGTTTAAGCATAACGTGACTATCGACATACAATATTTTCATAGTTGGACGTTGCACTTTTAAAGCCATGTCCTACCAAATTTCACGCTTCGTGGCACACCTTCCGAGAAGAGCAACTTCCATCCTTGAGGACACTGTACATATATTTATACAAAGTTTGGAATAGAGCGTAAGTCGGACAATGGAGATTCAGCTCTCTGAGCGCAAAATATTACCTTGAATAGTTTATTGTAGCTACAAAATTACTGCACACACAAACATATCTGATGTCTTGCCAATAGCTTGTCTAGGTAACACAAAACCTTCATATGTGGAACGTCAGGCTGGGGCAAAAAGTTTTTTTTTTTTTTGGCTGGAGCAACAAAAAGAGATGATAATTAATGGATGGTACAAATCCAATACTATGGTTCCTGATTGCGAAGTTATCGAATTTTTTAGGGCAAGGGGATAGGCAGTTCTCTCGAAACCGAGTAATAAACATCTTAGATCGACGTTACTGCAACCAACATTAAGTTTCAGGCACCAGAAGATCAGAGGAATACAGATCGATTGAGACGGTGATACCTCCTCTACAGGCCACAGTCATATGAGGCCCAGGATTCACGGAAGACTCATTTATGTTAACCTAGGTATGTATGCAAACTATAGCTGCCACAGATAGCAAGTGCTATAAAATAAAGAATCCAGTAATTTGGTAACCTTATGATATGAGGTATATTCAGCTGTCTTGCAAAAGGATAAACGCTTTCCTTACATTTGTACGACAGAAATTGTGCCTTCCTTATTTAAGATACACAATAGTCATTCCATCACTCGTTGGATACACGATAGTCATGCTTTCTCACCTTTAGATATATGATAACATGTCCAGATGTATGGCAGCAGACTTCTTTCAATAATAGAGGATAATTCCATAGTTCTATAGTAGCAATTATGAGACACATCATATCAGAATTTGGTATAGACTTGGAAAAAGGCTGCTGTTAAAATGATCTGCTATATCAGTACGCGCAATAATTCTCATTGGCACTCTTTTCGTATGACCAAAAACCTTGTCACGCACAGTTTGGTACACTGAGAACGGCGTAACATACCTTTTACCTGAGTTCAGGTCCATTAATGCAGTCCTACAAAGTCGTTAAGAGCAAAAATAGCCGAAGCAGACTCTTGGGAAAACGGATAATGATTCCTGAGGTTAGCAGAGCAGCTAATAGCTACGTTCCGGGAGATCTTAAAGGTTTCGTCACTCTCGTAAGGTTTGGGTAAGTGCTGCAATGCACCACTATGGTTTTACTCTTCATTGGTAGCCCACGGATGCTGCACCATTTCAGCATTTCGCTCTATCCAGATCAAAAAAGAGAAGTAAAGAAGAGAAAAAAAATAAAAGAGTGAAGAGGACAGGAAAAACAGGGAAGAGAGGAAATGCAACAAAGGAATGGATGTAGTAGCTATAAACCTATTACAATCGGGCTAGTGCTTCATAGTGGAGGTGTCAACCAAAGAAGGAAATGGCTTGATTCTGTCTATTCGTTGGGTGGCACAGTTCGTTAAGTTGACGGAGAGGTCGCCAGCAGGCTTGTTGACTCTGGTGAGTTTAAGCCCGGAAGATAGATCGTTGAATATAGATACGACGGAGGCCATGGAAACGCAGTGCGGAAACTAGAGTAGTCCCCTATGAGAGGAAATCATTTCGGGCAATGTCGAGAGAAAGGGAGGGAATGAGGTGTCGTTCCAGTGTGTTCTTGAGGCTCAGCTCAACCATATTTGGAGGCTGATCAGGCCAAATTGTCAAGGTCAGTCGGTGCACCCTTTTTGTAAATGGGGATACAGTCTTATGAGAATCTCTGATATGATTCTCACGGCGAAATTTGTACATTTCCCAATGGAGTCACAGGCTAAGACAAACTTTTGAACATATTCCTTTGGATAGCCATGCAGGTGTTACTGCATGCTCCACATATTTTGCAGGTGGGACTTGTAATTCTGGTTCGATGGCCAGGTACCGTAGGTGTGACTCGTCCGAGGCAGCCTACAGTATTAAAAAAAGTTTCCAGTGCAAAAGACTGGTATCATAACGTCTGGCAAAAAGACCCCAAGATATTTTGGCCAGCGTTACAGACTCATACCCTAAGTGCGATTGACTAACAAACCCAGATCAACACATAAGATATGGGATAAATGGATGCCTGAAATTGTATATTTAAAAGAATCGTTATGGGTATCTGCAACCAATGATAGCCTTACCGAATGCTTTGAACCAAGGTGATTGCTTGTGTTAACGGATGTGGACCATAAATCGTACAGTTTAATTTCATTCATCTGCAAAATTACGATAAGTTTGAGTTATGGATGCATCTTCTTATCAAAAGTAGTGCACTGATGTGTCCCATGGTCTTGGGAAAGCTTTTGTTCGGGATGTGATGAGGACAGCCTACCACAGGAATGATCGTTGGATGAAACTATGCTAGATGAATACAATATAATATTGGAGAGCTTGTAAAGTCTTTACCGGTTAAGACAATGAAAATGAAAGGGGTGTAGCAAAAAAAAAAAAGCACCAAAATCAAGTTAATATGGAACCCACTCAGATTATGTAACAGATGTCAGGTTTTAATTGTTTTTGAGCATACTGATTTCATCCTTCGGACGTATTTCTTTTTATACACGCTTAATGATGGCATCATTACAATGACCATAAAGATTGAGGCTTCCTCGTTGTTTATTGTTGGAGCTATGATGGTATACGGTTGCTACATGGAATCAAGGTACCATGATGCGATGTGCAGTTGGATGTGAATAGAGGGTCACGTGCTTATCAAAGCGAAGCTATGATATATTTTGCTGGAAGGGTTCAATCAAACACGCATAGGGCATGGCGCCGATTTATTAAATAAAAAGGTGGATGAACCACCACAACAATGCGATGAATTCTGTAGAAATAACAGAGACTTGCTATTTAAGTTGAAGAACAACACTAGAACAAAAACATTATTTTAAAAAGCTCTTTTTTACAAAATACTGTAAATGTATTTGATTGTGCTATTCTAGGTATACATCTGAACTATAGGATAAAGCATAGGCTACAGGAAGCTGCACTCGGTTAACACGCCTTTATTAACTTTGTCCGGAAGACATGTCGAAAGGTATATTTTAGCCAACTATATAATAAGCGCCTCTTTAAAGGCCATGCCACGTATTTATAATAACTCTTTTCACCTGTACACATACCATCGTATCCTACTGAATCAAGCGAAAAAAATGCATACTGACGAACATCGTGGCTTCGTTTATGGTTGTTCGGAGGCAAACTTTTTCAAGCGGAGAAAAAAATCAATTGGAAAACACTTTTTGCCAGCTTCTCGTCGTTCAACCTTTTTCTTCATTAGATCACAATGAGACAACTTAAACATCACGAGCAAAAACTACTGAAGAAGGTTGATTTTCTCCAGTGGAAGAAAGACGATGACATTCGCGAGATCAAAGTGATCCGGAGATACCACCTTCAAAAGAGAGAAGATTATCACAAGTAAGAAAGGGGTTAGTCATTGCACAAGCTCATGCAGAAGGCTAGGTACAACAAATTGGCAGGCAGTGTTAAACAGCTGGCGAACCGAATTTCGTTGCTAGATCCTCGCGATCCTTTTCGAGCGCAACAGGAAAAGGCGTTGCTCGACAAGCTGTACAGCATGGGTGTAATCACTTCAACAAGCAAATTCAGCGACTGCAACAAACTCACTGTCTCTGCATTTTGCCGACGACGCCTACCAATCGTCATGTGTCGTCTTAAGATGGCAGAAACAGTAAAGGAAGCCGTGACATTTGTAGAACAAGGACATATCCGTGTTGGACCACAAACTATCACAGATCCAGCGTTTTTGGTGACTCGTACTATGGAAGATTTTGTAACTTGGGTGGATACATCCAAAATCAAGAGAAAGATTCTCAAGTACAACGACAAGGTAAATCACGATAGGAAAACACCATATCAATACTCATGTTCTATGCTAGCTCGACGATTTCGATCTCTTGTAAAGCAATGTCTCATATTCATACACCATTACTTTGCCTTTCTTTTCATGAAATACATACTTGTTGGCATCAAAATAGTCATCGTTTAAAAACTATTCACTATGTCTCTTTTATTCTCATACACGCATTCAAAGAGAGGAAACGCTGACACCCGGTTTCTCCTTTATTGATTTTGGATTGTTGCGTTAAAAATCTCCCAAGTCACCATCCTCATCCAAATCGCCCTCTGCAATCTCCTGCGCCAGCTCCCGTTCTCTCTCTCGTGCTGCTTCTGCGCTTGCCAACTCCTTTCTATGCGCATCCATAGGGAAGCGCATAGCTTTCACAGCATCATTATGGAGATTCAGACAGAACGTGATACGTTGATGGAAAGCGTGTTGTGGCTCGTTTGTAGAATAGATGTCGACAATTTCCTATCATTTCATATCAGGATAAGCAGCGGACAACTTATCAATGTTCCTACCTTGCTCTTCATGAATCCTTGGTTGTGATCCAAGGTGGCATCAATCACACCATCTCGAATGGCTTTTGACACGATAAATTCGGCATCTTCTTCACTGTCCAAATGCAGCTTGATACAGATATCCCTCAACGAAATCTTCGAGTATGAGATACTGATCATGCGAATACCCGTCTTTATAACATTGTGTCGCAGACGAAGGATGAGTGTATAGGTCTTATCTTTCTTGAAAACCGCACTGAACTGGGTCAAGCTCTCATGGAACTTGCTGAGATTACCGACACGAACAGCTGGGTGATTGTGTAAGTATCCTCTAATATTTTCACGTTCTATCTTTCGCTTACCTTGGGTAATGCAAAGATAAGGTACAAGTGCCTGCTTCAGGATGGGTTCTCTGAAAAGCGATCGTTCAGGCAGATCTCCCATAAGCAGTTGAACAACAATGAAAAATTTGTGCACCTAAAAAAATATGTCAATTTCGATGAAAACAAACAAACAAAACTTACAGTTTGTTGGAAACCTGCTGTAGCGTTGTTCTGAGGAGCCTTGCGGATAGCTTGGGTAAGGTAAGTGTGTGCTGCCGTGTAGTCAAGCTGCAGTGCCTTGATCCGGCCGAGATAATATGCGTAGCGTGCGGCTTGGTTATTGCTGGCATTTTCTGGGAATGTACTCTTCGACACCAGTTTATCTGCTTGATCGTACAGATTATGGTTGAAGTAGTTGCGCAAGATCAAATTCAGTAGAGTTGCCTGGAATGATGTCAGATCACTTTCCTCTTTCCTTTACTAATGTTGTACCTGTGTCTCGTCATCTCGTCGCAATGTGGCCGTTCGGTGTGCTGCCAGTTGCGAACTGGTCCGTCATTTAGTTGGATACCCACAATTATCAAGTCTGCATACCTTCGGATCTCCTCTAAACGGTTGGTGATTTCATAGAAACGTGCATGATAGAAATAAATGCGCGCAGCTAATTGATCTAACGTTCTACGATTAAGCGATGCAAGTTTTTCTACTGTTCTGTTTGCGAGTTCAATTCCCTTGATGATATTCTCGTCAGTATCTAGGAATTATAGGAATTGAAAGCGCACCTGTTCCAATTGTTGATTATCCAGCAAATAAATCATCAAAAGTAAATGGATATACATGTCAACTTCGGGAAGAACAGCTCCTGATTCGTGGTCGACATCCATTGATTGAGTTTCCTACAACAACACCATGAGATCCAGTTCACATAGGTACCACTGGCTTACTTGACCCAAAAGTTTTAAAAGCTCATTCTTTTGCGTGTCGTCTATCCGTTTGATAAATACAAGTGCCATTTACGCAGATATCTACGCTGCCTTTATCTCTCTTTTTCAACTTACTTGTTCCATAATATTCAGATATGGTCTCAGCCAAGATACTGGGAGTAATACGTCGTCTGATACTCGGCAGTGTTCTCAGAACACGCGTGGTAAAACGAGATTCAATCGTTTCCACGGCGCGTTCCAGCAAAGTAAAGCTACGCTTTAGCTCTGGAATTGGAGCATTAGCTGGATGTCATTCGTTGCGTCATGCGTAGTTACCGGCAACGACGGAAGCAGCGTTCTCTTTCTCAATGCGAAGTTGTTTTGTTTCTTCATCCTCGATAATTTCCATCTCTTGGACCTGATCGTTTTTTTCCTGCTTCGCCTCGGTTTGCGACATCTTTTATCTGAATCCCGTTGGAAAGAAAGTACCGGTGATTGCGTAGAGCGCACGGCTTACGTCCTTTATGTCATCCAACTCTTACGGACTTTCAATATGATGACGTGTTCCCTAATGGATCCAGTACGTTACCACCAGAAGTGCTGAAAAGACTGGAGGTGCAAAAAAAATTACCAGAATATGTATTTGTAGTGTCGTTTGAGGGTCTATTTTGTCTTGTTCGTCGAGTTATCTTTTGTCTGTAGTGACTTTATTTATTTGGTGAAGACTTTTAACCTAAGGCCATAGAGATCCCCATTATGCTGCTTTCCCCTAAGAAAAAAAAACCGTGTCGATCATCTCATAATATCTTATGCTAATAAAATATATAGATTTTGCAATAGTATTTCGTTTAGCAACAATAACAAGGATTTGATGATTTATTTTAAATGGTATCCATATAGGTAGAAAATAGCTCTTCGTTTTTAACATCCCGCACAGTTACTAGGGCTACAATCCGAGTAGATATCTTCATAGGATCAACATCGCTCCAATAGATATTGGGTATATACTGTCGCAGATGAGCCGGGAATGAGGGCGGGAGATCGACCTCCTGATAGCATACTAGGCATCAAAATGTCAATTCAAATATATACATCTCTTGACTGTCTTACCATTGGGAGGATATTGCTTGGTTCCATTATTGACAAAATGACCTATTGCCATGGGGTTCCTAAGAATAATTATGACTATGCTGTCTATTAACTATGACATTCGTCATATTCTACCTTGGTGAGTTCGTAGTCCACGTCGCATCACTGATTTGCAAAGCGCCTGGCCAATTTTCCCGGCGATATAAAGACATATGAACTCTACCTGATAAGCCTTTCGGTTTACCGTCCACGTACATGCCGTCAAAACATTTGAGTATATAACTGTTGGAAATGCTGACAAAAAAAAGCGGCTCAAATGGAAAATATATTGTCCCTGGTAATTCATTTTAGTAAAGAGCATCAGTTTCAGTAGCGTGAACCTGGATACAAGCACACAACTTTGCCTTTCTTGCATTCGCCCTTGAGAAATACTCCTTGCCCTAAAAGCCTGTCAAGCTGATATAGCAATGTGCACGAAACTTACCAGCGCCGTCAATAACTGATTGCTGCTTATGAACTGAGAATCCGATTGCTTCTCTCAATGGCGAAGAATTACCACTTTCATAACGATGTACCATGTCCAACAACGACTCTACTTGGTGCACACATTGTTCGCTTGATGCAACTGGCTGAATGTCTGCCTGGCGTGGTGGTGACCGAAGTGCTTTTAGCTTAAGCCTCAGCGACTGCAGAGGGTATCTGTCACTGGTATTTAAATGGTCGTTCCTTAAGGCTTTACACGTACAGTCGATGGAGATAGTTTTTAAACATAAAAATAAGTATTGACTGCTTGTCAAGCCGCCATTTTCTTTCAACAATGACTACAGTCATACTTCAGACTGCTCTCAAGCTCTTGTATTATGTGCACGCCACGGTTATGACTCTGCATCGGTAGTACTGTGTTGCACCCACCATTCGTACTGTTTATTCGATCAATTTTTACGCTCAAACCACATGGCCCATTCTATGCGACCTCCTCAAGTCCATGGATCGCCTTTCCCACCCACCAGAACAATACTCAGAGGATCAGTTTGGCCCATCCACACCTACCACTAACTATCTCCACTGGCTTGCGGGTCCCCTTCTCTCTACCACTTCAATCCTCCCCTCTTCCTCTCTACCTGCCACTTGATTCCGCTCCCTATCTATTTTTTCTCTATCTTTTTTCTCATCTCACGCTTTCATTCTCTCTCTTCCCCAAGTCTCCCTCCCTGAACAGATCCTTCTAACATTCGTTTCCCTGCCCTCCTGATATAGATCATACGCCGTCCGCCTTTGCCTTTTTTCCCTTTACGCTAAAGGTTCTTTTTTTCACCCCTTTCCTCCCAGAGCGGACCAGAGCGGACATACTTAGTTAGCGACGCGCTCGGCCATTATCAAAAGTTAAATAAAGAAAGCTTTGATCCAATTTTTACGCTCTGTCCGAACGGTACTCTCCTCAGTAGAGGACATACTATCCACTGCCTGGATTCCCACAAACGCCTGAAGGTCTCACCGATAGTACTCGACCCCATTTCCTATGTTCTCAACCAGCTACCCACGCGTCTTTCTCGTAACTCTCGTCAATGCCAATACTGGCAAACGACGTGGACCGTGCTGCGTAGGATTCTCTACACCATCGACCTACTCAGTCCCGAGCCATACGACTTCTGCGACGAGGACCCTGCCCCTCCTTCACTCCACCACGACTGCCTCCACTGGCTTACAAGTTCTTCTCCTGCACTCCTTCCCGCAAGCACTTCCCTTTCCCCCTCCCTCTCTTTATCGCCTTCCACCGCGACCTTTCCTAGCTAATCCCCTTCTCCACGCTCCCAAATCTCTCAGTATCCCTTTTTTCCCTTACGCTTGTTAAGGGGTTTTTTCTTCATTCGTGACACCGTGAGATCGGGCCAAGGTGGACATATTTAACAAGCGCAGTGCCCATAGCTAGTACAAATATTTTCACCCAATTTTTACGCTAGTCTAAACAAACTTTGCGTCCATGAAGTGCCAAGTTCGCGCTAAGGAAGAAATTAATATGTGCCATCAGTTAAATCATAAAACTTACTTAAACTTAGTCCCTCAGTGGACTCAAAATTTATTCAGAGTAGCATAAAAATTCATTTATGGTTAATACCTCTTGTACTTGAATGTTGTCTTGCTTACCCCCGAAGGGCATGTCTACGCGTTTGCGGAGGCCTCGCTTCGCGCCTTGACGGTGGGGCGGGCAGGAGATTGGATGGCAGAAGCCATTTTTGTGGTTAACGGCAGTGAAAGCCTAAACAATATATCAACAGACATGAGCGATCTTGTGTTTATAGTCAATTCCACTACGTACCGGGATGTTTTTATAAAAAATAGAGCCGAAGAAAAAAAAAGGGACAGTCTTCCTTTTTAAATGGTTGATTTTTTTTTTTTTTTTTGGCTGGAACATCTCCTTATCTAGAAATACAGTGGACCAAACCATGTTCCAGGCCCACTCTGATTCGACGCAGAAAAGTGCTACTTCTATATGCACAAAGGCAATTCGCTAGCGCAAAATAACCCTTCATCCAACGCAAAGTGACCTGCAAAATACTGTATTTCAGTACGAAAAAAAAAAACTCGGCTACCTTGTTTAGGGTATACCGCCCGTAATTCACGTTCTAATATCGATTAGTCAAGTGAATTCATCCTCATCTTTTTCAATTTACTCGTACAGATGTAAGCGGGTTTAATCGCCCTACTCATCTATTGCCCGCGTCCAATCTAGTTTACTTAGTTTGACTCTACCTCGTATATCGTATTTACTGGTTTATCTTATTGTTATATTAGTAGTAAAATTTTAATGAGAATATTGATTAGCCATAGCAAGAACTTGTGCCAAGCTTTATTAGGAATGGAGGTGAGGTTGAAATGTCAAACGTCCTTGTTGCAGATACTCCGTAGGTCTGTTGTATTGCCAAGGTTGAGCGTGAAATGCTTTGTCCTTGTTCCTGGCGGAGGGTATCGAAAGAAATTTGTCCCATGTTTCGCAGGAATTTCAGAGAAGTTCTAAGATGGGTGGTCGAGAAACATCTTCCTTTGTGACCTTAAGCGTCACCTTTTCAATTGATCAGTTCATTGCGACTACTCTAGAACAGCTAAGTGATCCTGATTACCGGACTGTCTTTGAATATTATGCCGGGCACGATCACTGACGATAATAAAATTTTCGAAAAGCAAACGTCAGAAGTTATAGGAGATATATTTATTCGGGCAACCTTTTAACGCAGACATTGTTTTTTGTTGCAGTGATTTTGTAATTGTTTGCTCACCATAATAGTGAAAATTTCGAATGTTGGGACCGTTCACTATGCTATGTTACTACTAGTATAATTAGAAATCCAAGAGTTGCTGCCACCGGCCAAAATCACGACCAGGAACTTGTATAATACTTGAAAGAAAGCGATAGTAATAGAAAATAAAAGATGCACTACTATATCTCCATAATAGCGTGCAATAATACAATATTTTGCAGGTCACTTTGCGTTGGATAAAAGGTTTATAAAGCATCCCCGGTACGTACTGGGATTGACTATAAACATAGGATTACTCATGTCTGTTGATGTATTGTTTAGACCGATGGTCATAAAACTATCAAAATGGCTTCAAGCCATTCCAATCTCCTGCCCGCCCCACCGTCAAGGCGCGAAGCGAGGCCTCCGCAAACGCGTAGACATGCCCTTCGGGGGTAAGCAAGACAACATTCAAGTACAAGAGGTATTAACCATAAATGAATTTTTATGCTACTCTGAATAAATTTTGAGTCCACTGAGGGACTAAGTTTAAGTAAGTTTTATGATTTAACTGATGGCACATATTAATTTCTTCCTTAGCGCGAACTTGGCACTTCATGGACGCAAAGTTTGTTTAGACTAGCGTAAAAACCTGTTCAATAAACAGTATGTCGCATAACCTTTTGGTCACGCAAGATTCAGTAACACCAGGGAAGGGGATTTTCCTTGAGCGGTGACTTGGGTGTGATCTGTCAAATTTGATTGGATGTATTTTTTACAACGCCGAAAAACCATTGCGTGCTTTGCCTGGCCTTTGGTTTGTCAGCAAAGGGTCAGCCAGTCGGTCCCTATTCCAAATATATTCAACCACTGTCTGAAAAACTTTTTTCTTCTTCTTTCTCCACAACTCTTTAATATACACACGTATTTTGGTTATGGCCACGCTACACGACTATCAAGACAGCTTGAGCGATGACGACTCACTGGACTGGGACTATGTGGATCGCAGAAGCACAAGTAGCAGAAAGACACGGTCAGCAACCACGAAAACAAAGCAAGCAACCACGAATAAATGTAAATTCGTTTTGCTTTCGATTTCTTCATGCTTAATTTTTCTTCTTCTCTAGCAACAACCACATCGGGTAAAAGACGGAGCGACAAGTCGGATGAAGGTAAAAATTCGGCCCGCGTTCTTACTTTTTTGGTGCTCACGTTTTAATAGTCGTAGCTGTAAAGCGACCTGGTCGTCGGCCAATGGAAAAAGCTCCATTAGAGGTAAGACAGCGTGAGAGTGTGATTGGGCTTATGACTCACATCATTGATTAAGGAATTACCCAAAGATCCGAAACTTAAGCGAAAAGCACAAAATAGAGCCGCGCAACGTGCCTTCCGTGAGCGTAAGGAGCGGTATGTAGTCGAGCTTCAAGAGCGTATACGAGAGCTCGAAGAAGAGAAGTCGGAGAAAGATACAAAGCTAGTCGAAGAAAATGAACGCTTGAAGGAGCAGCTCAAAGCACTGCAAGAAGAGAACTATGCACTGAAGGGTACACCATTTACATTTGCTTTTGCTGCCAATGGCTTGTCACCAACTAGTACGACCGAATTAAACATGTCAGTCCCACCATCAGATCTTCACGGGACCGAGGATCCGACGAGTAGCAGCAGCAGTACCGCTAGTTGCAGTGAACATTCTCCAGAAGCGTATTTACGTGATGAAGAGAGTTTATCGAAGCTCAAATCAACAGATCCACTGCTAAACTTTGGCATGATCCCATCTGTCGAGGGGATCAACCACGACAATAACAACAACAATATGAATAACAACGATGTTTTTGAAACAGCACTATCGTATCCGTTAAATGATTTATTCAATGGGAAAGACAGCTTATTTGCAGACTATCGTGTACCGACAGATGACTTTTTAATTCATGGAGACTCATTGCCGCCATTATTTGGAGAAGACCTTTTCGGCCTGTCAGCTCCGGCACCATTTCATGCAGATGTGGATCCGATCCTGACGGAATCACTGAATTTCGGAGATGAAGAAAAAAGTATCCCGTGCGTTGAAGGAAAACCCTGCAAGGATAAACTGTTGGAAACACTAAGGAACGCCAAGGGACAGGGTCGACGGGTCTATGACGTGCAACAGGAGGTTAAACATATTTGTCCAAACTTCAGTCTTGATGATCTATGTGAAGATCTGAAGAACAAAGCGACGTGTAGCGACGGTACATACGTACTGACGGACAAAGATGTCGACTGTTTTATCAAGTACGTTGAACGTTCTTGATATTCATTACTATTACTATTACTATTATTCTGCATGAACTTTTCCCATCCACTCGATCTTTTGCATGATTCTCTCACACACACACACTCTCTCTCCCCTCTCCCCCCTTGATGTAAATTTAATCTTTTCGCCATACTGGGGGGGCACTCACTGTTTTCGTCTTTTTCTCCTTTTTCCCATTGTATACAAACAACTTTTTCTTTTTATTAAGTAGGCTTACATTTCGAATATTGTACCCTCGTTTAGTTCAAGCGTATTAAAGACCTTGTTGCTTTTTATGTATGCATTATTTATTCTCCAGTGAACATGCACTAGACTCTGAGCATCAAAATGTGTATAGGTGAAAAAGGAAAAAGGAGAGGAAAGGAAAGAAAATAGGAGTATAACGGATTAGAAGAGAACGGCTGTGGAGTCTCGGGAGAGAAGTCGCTGTATACTTAAACTTTTTTTAAGAAAGGAAAAGGAGCGAAGGGATAGAATCTTTCTAAAGGAGATCAACTACTTTAATAAATCACATGTCGATCAATCTATAAACAATAATAAACAATCAAGAAGCAGAGAGTCAGCTTATTGAGTAAACCATGGCCAAGATTTTTACCTTGATGACAATGGGAGGTTCCTGAGTGTTGGGTCTAGAAATCTCGGCAAGTTCTCGCCCGGCCTATATAAAAACATTAAGTGTCATGAAAACAACAAAAAGAAAACACTTACACTCCAGGTACCACCCTCAATTAGCTGAGTCAATCGTAGTTTCTTGCGGTTTAACTTCAAGGCTTCTCGAACTTTCTCGGCCACAAGATCGAGATAGGCGGTGGTCAACGCACGCCACTCGACCACAACTGGGTCACACATTTCAAACATGGGAGCAATTTCGACCTTGGGTTGGCCAGGCAACAAGGAATTTTTTCGGTAGTTTTCAAGGCCTCGTTCATAGTCTTTCTTCTTTAAAGTAAGGAACCCCGTGTCCATCAGAAGGCCACCGTTTCTGTAATCGGGCAAAGGCGTCAGCAAGTCGGTACCTTCGATCGTTGCACCCAGGAGTTTTTCCATTGGTTCGATAAGCGAATAGACTAGCCATTGCGACAGCTTATGAAAGGCAACATAATGATCGGTTGACTGTGCATTTTGAGAAGTCTGGATTGCTGGACATGGCCAAACGTCACCAAGACCGTGGGTACCGCCTTTGCCTTCCTCGTCATCAGCGGCCCAAAATTCACCCATCTCTTGCACAACGGGCCACAATGTTTCCAGAGGAATCAAAGGTCCCTTCTTTGTTTTAATAGTTGTAGGATGTTCTAAAAGGTAATCTATCAAGACATTGTCAGTTTACTATTTTCATACGTTTTATCTACTTACCCATGAGGTTTCCAGGGCGTGGGACAGGCCCACTTCCAAAGTAGTTTGGTCGATCCTGTAACACAGCTCCTAGATGATGCAGCAACGCCAATCGGCTTTCTAAACCAACAAGGACGTTTAGATCATTCACTTGAAAACCATTACGGAGTGTATCGAGGGATAACTTGCTCAGTGCCTCAGCTGAAGGAAAACAGTTAAATAAATACATTTGCAATAATAAAATCCAGCTTACAGTCAACTCGATGAGGATCACTTGCTTGGCTTGAAAAAAAGCCAGAGGTAAAAAGCTCCAAGACGGCAACAGCTACACCTTCTGTTCGCCTGTAGGTTCGACCAGTTGTTCTTTCGCGATAAGACCAAGTATGACCAGCTTCTACATCAAGCAGAACAGCTACGACAAACAGGTCCAGAATCCGTCTTGTCTGTTCCAAAGCATCCTGACCGAGACTTGCCCAGGCATTGATGAGTGTTTGTATCCTTGGTCGTCCACCGACATCAAAATGACGCCAACGTCCATGAGCGGGAATTCGTGAAGGCTCCGCAAAATCTCGTTTGATTAATGACACGACGATCTGAACGACGTCTTGTAACTTGTTATGATCGATATCAAAATGATGTAACTGGTTACGGGCAGCGGCTTCTTGGACTTTAAAACATCTTTCTCGGACAGCACGAAGACTTAAAAGATATTCATCTACAGGAACAGGAACCATGATATTATGACTTTCTTGTTTAAAAAGAAAGAAAGGATAGTAATATTTTTTTAAAGAGAAAAAGAAAATGAACGACAAGGAAAAGATACACGGAAGAGTTTACAAGAAAAAAGAAATTGAATGGGCTTTTAATATTGTGGAAAAATAAAAAAGTAAGCTTAAGGGTGGTTATAAACGTCCTACCCCTTGACGTCGTGGTTGATCCGATTTTTATCTTTTAAAGCGCGATTATAATTTGTGGTAGATTTCCTCCTCTTTTGGCTCCTAGATAAGAAAAAAGAGGAGAAGACTAAAAAAAGAGTAAATACGAAGAAAACGAAAAAGAGAGAGAAAGTCCAATGCATCTACAAAAAGCTTAAATTCATATTATAAAATCCTAATGGATTTAAACAATAATCCCCCGCCAACAATGAATGTCCCCCAAGTATTTACTCTTTCAAGGTAAATAAAGTCCGGTACAGACCCTTGATTGGAGTGTCATATAAGCTGCATCATGCATGTAATGCTGGAGACTTTTATTCTGAAACTTTTTCAAGATCAGCGCCACGAATATCCTCCCCATTCCTCCTTTCTCCCTTTTTCTCCTTTTTTCTTCATCTTAATTAATACTCAACCGTCATAGGCAATTCTAAAGATGCTTAATTGTTGGGAAAAGGCCAGACATTAATTGACGTTCCATTTACAACTAACCAAATAATGAACATCCCTTGAAAAGAACAGACGCATGTACGGTGGTGTTGTCTTGTAATTTATTACCGAGGTATGTATCAAGAATGTCAAATTTTAATTTGTTATAGTTAACCATCTGACTTTTCTTTATCACTGCCAGCGTAAAATGACCTGATGTTATATTACACCTTACCCCTCCCCACACCACTATCATCCGTGGCGTCTCATTGCCCACACTTCTCCAAATGGATTAACATTTCCCAAGCGGGAAACTGAAAGCATGTTTAGCCAGCGCAATGTACTATAGAGATAAAATAATACTCCGTTTTTTGCATGGTAACCACGTATAAAACGTGCGCAGAGCGGCTCGTGCTTCCCTTCCCGCCTATCAAACAATATGCCAACGCGATCACATTGTTGTTGCTCATGCGCAATAACAAATAACTTTAATCTCTGTTGCTGTATTTCCAATCGTTATTCTTCTCTTACTCCAAACATGGCAACCGTCAGGCTTGGCAAACGAATGTTCGGATCGTCTCCGGTTAACCGTGCCGATCTAAAACTTTTTTCCTCATGTTGGTGTATCAAAGCATGGGTTTCCTTATCAAGTTATACTCTTCAAGTTATTTCCATTGAAAGCATGCGCATCGATGCTGTTTGTCTCTATGAAGGCTGCATTATTGATTCCGTTGAAGCGGATTTACTGATTTTCACTAACGAATGATTTAATCGCGCTGCTTGACAGGCCTGAGTCATATGGATTTCACCGCCTAAACGTTTTATAAGGATAAATACAGCTAAGACATTTTTTGATCTGGTGTACAATCCATGTGGACCGCTCGGAGCTACCGGCAACATTATAAAAGGAGTGAACATTAGGGCGGAGTAGCAACCTTTTACGACCATGCCCTTGTCCACGTGTGGGAGAAAGCTGGAGTTTTCTGCATTATCAAGAATGAAGCGACAATATGGCAATGCGTAAGTGTTGTGTTTTTCTGTATGCAGAGCTGTTGTCATTGAAATATCAAAACAGTCATTTTCTCTCAGGTGAGGTAATGAATGCTCTCACGCACAGAAACTATGTTCTCGAGAGAAAAATCTTCCGTTTTTAGATACCGCCGACTTGGATTCCCCACACTAACCCATTTCTCTTCTCTTTACTTTCTTTCCCCTATGTCACTCCCCAAGATAGCCAAACTTTCTCCTCAAACTACTGCATTATTTGTATGCGATATTCAGGAACGATTCAAGGGTCTCATTTGGCAGTACCCTTCTGTAATTTCGACTGCGAACAAGATGGTAGCTACATTGCCTCACAAGCATAATGCGTTTACCTTTTGGTTTTTAGATCAAAGCAAGCAAATTGCTGGATATTCCCGTTGTTATAACTGAACAATACCCCAAAGGTAAAACCACAATGTCCAAAACTGACGTAAAGATGCTGAACAATTCGCCGCAGCGTTTGGGTCAACCGTTGCGGAGTTGGATACCTCTGAGGCATCCTTGTGTATCCCAAAGACTAAGTTCAGTATGTACGTTCCCGAGGTAGAGGAGATGCTTAAGACGCGTCAGACAAAATCGGTAATGCTTCTCGGCATCGAGGTATGTTTATAGGCCAAATCAAACGGTTCTTTGATGTAATTCTTCTAGAGCCACGTGTGTGTTCTCCAAACTGCTTTGGAACTCCTTGAAAATAACTTTGATGTTCATGTGGTGGCGGACGGTGTGTCATCGCAAAACTGGTCCGAGATTGACATTGCCTTGGGGGTAAATTAAAAAAAAAAACCATTGTTCTACCTGCAGACTATATGCTAACTGTTTCCTTTTGTTTACAAATTAGCGCATGAAAGCAGCAGGTGCTGTAATCACCACATCCGAATCTGCCCTTTTCCAATTAGTTAAGGATGCCAAGCATGAGAAGTTCAAGGGCATCAGTGGCATTGTTAAGGAATATATGGAAGCGACCAAGGTCAACAGACTCCTGCAAAAAAGTGGATATGCCAATCTTTAAAATAAAGTACTTTGTCGTTTATATACAGATTGTAGTTTGTTTATTCTATGCTGCCTTTGCACTGTGGATAATCTCGGCCACCGAGAAGTGTTTGTGTTTGCTCAATGGTCGGCATGCTTCAATACGAACAACGTCGCCCAATCCACACATTTCCTTTTCGTCGTGTACCAAGTAATTTTTGTGCGTTCGAATCGTCTAAAAGAGGCCCAAGGTTGATACGTCAAACAGAGTTACGTACGGCAAATGCATTTACCTTGAGGACAACAGGATGTAATTTTGATCTAGTAACTTTCACCTTGACCGTCTTTTGCATGGCATTGCTGACAACCATGCCAACAAAGTTTTGACGCATGGCGATGAGCGGAGCGGAATAGAAGAGAAGAAGGATACTTGTTGTTGTTCAATGAGTTTCTCTCTTGTGACTGTCTGTCAGGGTGTGCGGAGAATTAAGGCGCCGTTTGAAGGTGGTGTGGTCTGTCGCATCGAAGCAAACGTTGATCGCAACGTGTAAATAATATCAGACCAATATAGTCTTCTGTAGACGTGGGTAATATCGTCGTCAGAATTGTATAAATTATATTGATAGTTCCTAAATGAATGTAAAATATTGAAATGCAACTGTGCTGCGTTTGATGGGACAATTCTGGCCAGATAATAGGTTCTACCAGATGTTGCACGTAACCAAGCGGTCATGTACAATATATCTTCTACCCAAGTGACACATGTCTGCGTTTGAGAAAACGGTCGTATATATATATAGCATGTCACTGGTCGTGAGAAATGGTGAATATTTGAACTAAAGCAAGAAATTTCGTGCGGTAGCCGTCAGAATAACGGGAAAACTGCAGCATTTTCTCAATATCCTTCCTATTTGAGTTGCAATCTACATACAGCGCCACTTTCAGTATCCAAGGGTGCAGCAGGCATCCAATCAGTTTATCACTGCTTTCAAAAGGCGAGAACCAGTGGAAATACTTTGGATAATGATGCCGGTATCTGTGCTGTAGATTGTCCAAAATCAGCGAAGCAAGTCTTATAGCTGATATGTTGTAATGCACGGTTAGAAACAGATCTTCACTACAGCCCTATAAAAAGTTTTATGGATCATCGCATTTTCTGTACAATGTAGATCTTGCCTATTCACAGTATGAAGACAGTCAGATCATATGTCATATACATAAAATCTACATTGTATTCATTAAGTGACAACACATAAATAACAACACGTGCGTGTATGATATCCCCTATAAATACCTACGGGATATCAGTAATAATAAACATCTTTGATTCCATCGAAGGGCTTATTTTGTCTGTTTTATTTTTGCTATGATATCCCTATAACAACAGGTGTTGAAAACTGAAGTAAGCTTGACATTTCTGACCGATATGTCAGACTTGTCGGGGTCTAACAACGCTGGAGAGTCTTCGTCATCAGATTTTGCAATTATCACGTTATACCTCTTCGATAAATTCCTTCTAGAAGCTAGGTTCAAGATATCCGTGTAGTTGCTTATGTAGATCGTTACGCAATCAAAAGCGATCTCGTACAAGGCGTAAGTCTATACTAGCATTTCATCGATAGTACGTCGCCAGTAGTCGGTGTGGCTTCTGTTACGCGGTGGGTTGGTCGGCAGCATGTTGAGGACGTGGGATATCGGGTCAAGCACAACGATGGGGGTGTTTAGACGATAGTGAGCCTGGAGGCAGAAGATGGTGTGTTGCCTGCTGAGGTGGGCTTGGGTGGGGCAGTTGCGGCATGGCCATGGTTTGCCGTTGGGCATCCAGCCAAGTCGCCATCGGATACAACGACTGCGTTCCTCTCTGGTCATCGGGAGCTAGAGAACTGGGTCGATGCCTAGAGAAGGTTTGCAAGCTTTGAGGAGGACGTTACCGGTTCCGCGAAGGAGATCCCGAAGACCTTCATGGTGAAAGTTGCGTATGTGTTCGTGTAGCTTTTTGCGGTCTATTGTTGAACGGGGTGACGGGAGTTGCTTCCAGATAGTTGTTGAGCAAAGTGTTTTCCATTGGCTGTGTAGGGTCCTGTTGATGTGGTGGCGTAGATTTGATAGTAAGGAATCGGGTGGGAGATGGTGGACGCGGTAGATATATTTGCTCTGTAGCATTGCTACCCGCACCACCATAGTAGGGAGGCAGGAGAGGTGGCGCATTACTACTGTGGATGATCGGCTATGTGCGTCGACCTTTTTTGTGTCCTCATCAAGAGATATCAACGCCAGACCAGTCGTACCCTGGATGTTCAATGACTCAAATGTGGCCGAATTGTTTCAAACATTCCAACACAAAGTAGCGGCATTGTCAAGAGCAAACTTACTCCAAATTGAAACATCCATTCACGAGATCCTCGCTTTATCACACATCTTCCTGTTATGCCCTAGCCAGCACAGTGAACAAATGATCGACGTTTTCTCCAGGGAAACATTATATGACATTCATCAGAGCTTTGTACAAGAATCGATGGACAAAAATATAGACATTACGAATGAAATCTGCGCGAATGTCGCCCGTATTGTCGATTCAGTTGAGCAGAAGGTTCGATCTAAAGATGAGGCAACTGCTTTATTATCACGACTCTGTATCAACTTAGATGAACACGCTTCCTCAGTGATTCGTGGGATCGTCAAAGCCATGACTGAGCTGCCTCTGCAAGCTATCAAGGACAAAACATCGATTGGCGAGTACGAACTTACCACCACCTATTTCCACCCCATATTGTCCAGCATATTATCCAACCCTGACAAACAAGTCCTTTTACGGTGGACAAATATTGAAACCGATAGTAGCGCAAAAAAAAGACCCGACGCAACGATTACCAAGCTGGATCAGTTGGGTTTGGGCACAGTCTAGGATTTGGAGAAGCAAAGATTGCTCAATGCACACCTGACAAGTATAATCTCTGCCATGACCTGCTTCGCTTGGCATTGTTTTGCAAAGAAACTATCGACAAAAATCAGTTGAACGCTTCGTTGGCCTTTCAGATAAATGGATTTTCAGTGGTCTTTTTCTTAATGCGGTTGGATCATGATGGAATATACTGTTTGTATGAAATTTGCAAGTTATCATTCCCTCGTTCTCTGGAAGAATTGTCTGGCTTTGTCTCTTTGAAAAACTTGAACACGCTGATGCGGATCTCTGAAATGTTTTGGCGCATGTGCAAGCCTGTTTCCGCTCAGGATGTCGATACCCTGAGCGACAAATGTCGACCAACCCATCCCTCCCTTTATACTCTCATCGATGGCACTAAGAATCGACTCCGAGCATGCGCTATGCGTTTTGGCGACTAGTTTTTTTTTTTTTCATCCAAAATTGTCAAATAAAACACGTCAATTTTCTCATTTTTTTTTTTTACTCAATAGTCTACTTCAGTGTGATACTTGTATCAAAGATAAAACAACCAAGTTATAGAGGAGTAATCAATAATTATAAATTAAATATTTAGAAACTTTTAAAACTAGAAATTCTAATTTTTCATGTGCCAAGTGTTTTCCTCGTCATGCGCAAAAAATAAGTACGACAATTTTTTTTTCCCTCTTGGGACATTCGTTTTTGTAAAAACTATAACCAATCAAGAAAGCTGGACAGACATGTTATCTTCACCGATTTTTCGGATGGCGTTTCGGTTTACAAAATTAGCAAATCGTGTAACTCCGTCTGTGCGGGGGCGAGTGTGGCTTCCTCCTCCTCTTGGACAGCCTGTGACACGTGATCTGGTCTGTTCAGGAAAACTGGTAGTTGTAATAACAAATAGAGTTTGATAAAATAGAACAAAAAAAAGGGTATAAATGTTTATCAATTACTGTCTGAGGTGTTTTTCATAGGTATCGACCGATAGCTTCTTGCTTTTACTTTCGTAGAGTCTCCTCAGTTCTTGGACTTTTCTCTTGAGAAAAAATAAGACCATTGATCCTGCAAACCACGTATTTGACATGCATGGCTATGCTGAAGATTGACTGGTGGCCATGGAAATTACATAGTATCTGTCTTGAGATCAACAAGGACAATATGATTCCCGTTAATGAGCTGCAAGATAATTGGTCTTGCAGATGATCTCAATGATAGTCCAACAGGGAGGAACGTCTGGGCATCTCTTCCTTGGCCAGTGTATATGACTACTGGGGTGTTGAAAGCATCTGCTGCTAACTGCGCACAATCAGGTATAAGAAACCAGAACTCGGGTGAACAGGGAGATAGCTGGCATTCGAGGATCCGCAAAAGGCACTTCTAACAACTTCACGTTTTGAAAAAAAAAAAAATGATGACGGGTTTAAACGTTCCATAGCGAGTAGCCATCGATTGCTAAGTCAGCAGTGTCATAGGCAAATGCTTTCTGATATATAGCCATGTTTGTGCGAAGACGACTGCAGAATGCTAGTTTAACCATTTTCCACTGGTTTTCATCTCGAAGGATGCACTTAGCGAGTGCTCTAAAACCGCAATTGCATAGATTTTCGACACGTTTGGGAACGTCGTAGGGTAGTTCTAGTGTACCAGCGTAAGGATACATCACTACTAGGATTATAGACAGAGTTGACCATTGTGTATGGAATCAGTGGATCAATTCGAATACCATTAATCCATTGAGCATTTACTGACTGTACAATGCTCTGCCTATTGACAATATTAATCATCAATAGTTAGAATGGTTGTAATCTTACTTTTCTTCAAGCTTAATTGCAGGGCTTTTGACGATTAAGCGGATTTTCGGTGTTAATGCTTTTTCAGAACTGGCAACTTTAGTAAACTTTTGTCGCTTTTGTTGTTGTTTTTTCTTCTCAGCCACCATCTTATCAAGCGTTTCCACTGCTGTCAATTTTCGCTTCGTACTTTCTGATCGTCCTTTCTGAAGAATTTGCGCAGGTTCTTTAAGTTCACCCAATGATGGTGGAGAGTTTTTACTGATTATATCGGTCAGTTTTGATAGAAGTGTTTCGCGTTGCTGATCATCAGCTGCATCTAAGAGCATTTTTTCGAAAGCATAAAGTTTCTCTTTTGCTTTCTCTATTAGCGATGTTGCAGGCGTTTCAGGGCGATTATCTACTAGCTCAGATTCTTTATAAATCAATCATTGATAAGGTCAGTTCAGATGTTAGTAGGTGTCCAAATTCAAATCTGCAGTACCATACCATAGGATAGACTCAAGTCTAGCAACCATCTACTAGCGATTAAGGACAAAGGCACAGGGCTGTTATAAGGCAGCAAATGGCGGCAGGGCAGGTTATAGTTTTTGCGAATGGAGCAATTGCAGTCGTCGACTTTGTTTGATTTCTCCTTAACAGACGAAAGCTCGCGCTTTATGGTATCAATCGCATATCGGGATACCTTTCCCATAAGTGAACGCAGAAGCTCTGCATTAAGCTCTTCACGAGAGCTATAAACTTTGTTAAATCGTCCCTGCTTCTTGGACAGACCAGATCACGTGGCACAGTCTGTCAAAGATATATCATGTGATCCAGTCTGTCCAAGAGGACTGTTTCTTGTCTGTCCGAAGGAAATCCCCGAAAAAAGCACTTTGAAATCTCCTTGCTATTGCCATGCGATCATCCTTCATTGCCTTGTCTAGAGCACCTCCGGTTCCCCGATTTTTTAAGGATGAACCGCTTACTCTGAACCACGTAAGAGGCTTCTGCCTTTTCAATTTTCTTTTTTCTTTTGACTAATTGCGTTGTCTCAGTAGTTCCTCTTGCGACGCCAAGTGATCTCGCTTTATCGACAAATCATGCGGTGTACCAAAGGTAAATAAGAGGAAACTATTCTTTAGATCTTAACAATATTCTAGGCATGTCAAAAGACGACGCACGAGAATTGCGCCAATGGGCCAGAGCAGATTTCGAACGTTATCGCAAGGAGACAGATCTGGCAAGTAGAAGCAATGCAGAATGTTCAAACGAATTCTGACTCTATTGATTTTACAGGATAAAATCAAGTCGCTTATATCCTCTGGAAAACACCAAATGCATACACTTCAAAACTCAGTTACCCTCGCACACACAAATCAACATTGAAGTTGCACGAAATAAGATTTTCTTTATGAGATCACAATCTTCCATCCGCTTTCAACCACAGATGTTTTGGGGTCTTTGATAACTGTCTCAAAAGTGCTATCATCGTGCTCAAATGGAACTTCTTGCTCCTTGCCATTCTGGATGACTTGCACACGTGCAGGTTGATGAGCACCAAGTAGACGGATTCTTTCAATACGGAGCGTCTTCATCGTCTCCGCAAATTCTTTGGCAGCCTTACTAGCTGGATCCCCATGGATACTTTCACTGGTCAGTACGCCATTCTTGAACGTAAAGAGTGTGTGTGCATAGGCACCCGATTCGTATGCATAAGTTTCGCCATCATCCAAGTACAAAGTACCTTGAGCATTACCCTTGATCTCTCTTGTCAATCAATGATCATCGAATAGAGCTGCACTTACCTTGTTGTCCAATGCGATGATCAAGGTGAAGGGGTCAAGCTTCATTGCAGATGAGCTGCGGCGAATACGTTCTCTACGTGGTATAATATGACCACCGCGATAGTAAGCAGGGACTTTCTCGAGCGGCGCATCCACAGTTTGATAGCCTGTAGGCTGCACAGCCTTGTGTGTGTGCATGTCATACCATGACTAGAAATACTTTATGAATATCAAATTATTATCAACTCCTGCCTCTTACCTGATCCCCTGGGAAATAGACATCAGCAGTAGTAGCGCCTTCAGTTGTCACTGGCTTAACCATGATACCACTACCCAGCATGAACTGATCCTCTGTGGCAAAAAGATTTTCGTCCTCGGGGAATTCCATTACCATGGGGCGCATCATAGGTGTTCCCTGCTTGTAGGCATCGTAGAACAGAGTGTACCAATACGGCAACAGAGCGTAGCGCTCCCGAAGAGCTGCTCGTGTGATAGATCGATAGGGCTCTTCGGATAGGTAAGGCTCACGACGCTTTGTATCAATATGGGCATGGCCACGGAAGAATGGCTGGAAGACACCGGCTTGGTACCAGCGCACAAGAAGCTCGGGCGTAGGGTTGTTGAAGAAGCCAGGAATATCAGCACCTGTAAATGGTACGCCACCCATGCTGTTGGTCAGAACCATCGGGTTTGAGTAATAAAGTGCATCCCAGGAAGCCATGTTGTCACCCGTCCAGATAGGTCCGTAGCGTTGAACACCAGCGTAGAAACCACGCGCCAAAACGAATGGACGTTTGTGCACTGCGGTGCGCTCCTTGACACCTTCTGATGTCGTTCCGTGCTGAACGTGTCTTATCAGTTAGTCGTCCTCAGAGCATGCCAGGCAATCAAACCTACCGAAAGCAAACTGTAAAGATTGTGGAGCACTCGGTGTTCCCAGTTGCCATGATGAATCATTTCCTTTTGCATGGTGATTTCAGGACCGTTGAAAACCGACGGCTCGTTCATATCATTCCAGATGTACACATTTTCGCGGGTACCCTTGAACTTATCAAACGAGAACTCTTTCTTCCACCATTCACGAGCTGCTGGATTATGGAAATCAACCCACGAAGACTGACCAGGCCAACACCATGCTTCATAATCAGCACCATCAGGTCGTTTCACGAACAGGTTTTGGTCCTTGGCCTCTTGACAAGTGCGATAATTCTCGGCGCGCTTGATATGAGGGTCAACGATAGCAACAAGCTAATATGGTTTTACATACGATAAGCTTAATTTCTTTGAGTGTGTTGCATTTACCTGTCTTCCTTTGTGTTCTAACTGCTTCTCCATTCCGATGGGATCAGGGAACTTGGGGCTGTCCCACGTGAAATACTTCTTCTCATCTGTGTATTCGATGTCCAGCCAAATAACGTCATATGGCATATCGTGCTTGTCAAATTGGCTATCCACTTCCAAAACATCGCGCTCGTTAATGTAATTCCATCGGCATTGATGATAGCCAATAGCAAACATTTGTGGCATTGCTGGGGGTCCGGTGAGAGCATGGTACTGTCGCAGGATATCTTTAGTAGAGGGACCAAGGAAAACAAAAACGTCAAGGACACCGGCCTCAGATATCCAGTGGGTTTTGGTTGAGAGCTTTTCAGTGGTTTCCTTGCCAATACCCCAAATCTTTGAGCCGCTCTGTTGTTCAACGTTAGATTTTTGCAACTTCTATCAGCAGACCAGATACGAACCTTCAGTGTTTCTTTTGTCTTGACAATATCAACCCATGTCTCGGAAGGATTCATCCAGAAGACACCAGCAGACATATCTTTTCGGTGGGCAATCATGAAAGGAACGGCGCCATACAAGGCTGTAGGACTATCCAAAGCATACTCAAACACGTCGGTGTTGTAGAGTCGATAAGGATCGTCGTAGGCGTTTTCACCACCCCTAATTCATATTCACACCAGCTTAGAACGATATGTATCTCTTGCTGTAGAGACTAACCTGGTTTCCTTTAAGGAAAGACTAGAAGCGTGTTCCTAGTGATACAAGATGGATTAATATGGAGTCATCCTGAAGCAAGTTTAACTTACAGGAATACCGTACACATGTGAAAAACCATGGAAAGAAATATCGAGGGCAATAGACTCCGGACCTGAATTGGTTTAGAACATACATAAAATTCAAGCGATCAGTAAACTCACCATTTGGCTTTGGATCCGTCCATGATTTAAATGTTTCTTCCCACAGGCCCTCCTCAGACGGTGCCTCGACTTCTTCAACTGTATTGTCATCGTTTGTTTGTTGAATCATTTTAGGTTTGTGAGATTCTTTGGTACGTAGGTGTTCAAAATTGAAAAATCCACGGTCGTTCAATGAGATCACCACCTCTTCATTGACCAAGAATTTGATATGCACTGGAGAGGGAGATACCACAATTTTCCGTGTGCCTTGCGTATCCAAGGTAATTGTAATCTCACCGTCTTTAGTTGTTTCAAACTTTTGAGGTTTTGAGAGCACTGGTTCGCGATGCAAAGTATATTGAACGTGTTCCTCATAGCGAGGTTTGATTGGCGACTTTTCGTTAATACGGACACGCGCTGTATTGTCTTCGAGAACATGGACGTCCAGCGTCAGTGTTATGTCCGTCTCCGTGTTTTTCACATCAGCAAGTAACTTGCTGTCCTCCATGCGAATGGAATCTTTAATTAAAACATAAGGGGATTGAAAAGTGGGGTTTGCGAGAACATCATCTGCATAAGCTCGGTTACGACGACAAAATGCAGACTGGGAACAAGTTTTAAAATCATCCTTCTTCATGGCAGTGACAAGCACTGCCATGCACAGAAAAAGGGCTGCTATTACAGCAAATCTAGACCGCTGTCCGGAATGCAGTAACATGGCTAACCACTGTGAAGAAAGAAGTCGTTACGTGGACAAACAGGAGAAAGTGCGGACCTTTTTTTTTTTCAAGTCGCGTTGTCAATGTGTCCAATCACATACAAAAAGTTGGATTCCTGCCACCCACAAACACCCAGAAATCGTAACGTCATGACTCAATGATACATGAAGGCCATGCCTCACACTTTATAAAAGACATGATAGATATGTATATTTGAATTTTAAGTAATAATCCGTATATAGTATCCCCTCATTTAGTGTTTACAAAAGCCTGGCATCTTGCTGGCATCGCTGTTGACCAACTTTTCTGTAACATTAGCAGTAAGTTGTCTCCGGGTCGCCCGTCAAGAGGGTTCCAACTGGTAGCTGTTGTTGGTGATTTCCCTTTCGACGACTAGTTAGTCCCAAAGATGGTTCGATTGGGTTGAGATCAGGGCTTTAGGCGGGTCAATGATTAAAGTCTTTCATGCCACGTATCCACTTCTATCACGTCGCATACTTGCCTATATGACAGATTTTTCCATCCTCCTATGACGGAAACTACTGCTTATGCTTATTGGTTGTCTGTAAAAGCCATAGCACAAGGTACTTCGACAAGACGTTTCCATAAAGCTCTTGATCCATGCTTCCACAACAGGTACAAGTGGACAACTCCGCCTGCCCTAAATAACCTCGTATTTCCTGGTGTGGGTTATATGCTGCCTGGTATCTCTCGTCAGACTTTCAACTCACCCTCCCACGACGATTTTTCTCGAGTGTCGTGAATCCAGACTTCTGGGACCAGATGACGGATCGCCACTGATCATCGATCCAATTCCTGTGAACGCAGATTCATTCAAGGCGCTTAGCCTTCACGAATTGCTTCATTACGACGCCCACAATCACAGCAACTCGCATCTGCTCTAGATACTAGACTGTAGAGAGCGGCAAACTAGACTCTCGAGTGGTTTTCCTCTAGGAAGGTAAAGATCTTTCGCAAGATAGTACTATATAACTAATTCTGATGAGCATCTTTTTTTTTTAATGGCGTAAGGCCTCCTCAAAAGGAAAAATATTTTTTTGCTTATCAATGCAATAAACAAGGTGATGTACAGAATGACGAGTTTTTCCCGTTTGTGAGAGTACAAGAAGTGGTAGGCTATTGCCTTAACCATTCTGTAACATTATCTCGAGAATCTAGGATTTTATCAAGGTTCTTAAATGTTCGCTAAATAATCTTAAGTTTCTGGATAATCTTGAAACAACTGTGGAAGCTAAACTACTATAATATCAGTGAAAAAAAAAAGCTTGACCACTGCTGTAAAATATATGGTTACTAAATACAGGCATTATGGATCTATGGTTTACTCTTTCCTTATGAGATTGTATATCTGTGGACATGAAATATTAGTTTTCCTAAAACTAGGTCTAGGCAGGAGTTCTTCTTGAAACAGGGGAATGCGAAAATCGACCCCACGTGTGCACTGAGCTGTGTTCTCCAGAGATGTAATGTCTTCTCCTGATTGGTTAAAATTCTCCAATGGAGCGGTGTTAGAATGATCAGCACTAATACTTTGTTATTATTCTAACAAATATAAGAAAGGTAGAGATTAGTTTGTCTATTGGATGGTAAAATCACCGGGAAAAATATCTGAATACAACATAAACACAGTTGTAACTACAGTGACATAAACCACAAGGTAGTATATACATCAACGATTGATAAGGACACGTCATTTGTTGGTTAATTGGAACTCCGTGTGAAACAGAGAAAAAAAAAGGTTCGCCAGGACAAGTGAGATTTTCTTCCTCCTTCTGCCTTCTTTCTATATACTGTCATGGGGTCTCCAAGCTTTCTCTCGTCGCCGATATTCAATCTTGCCTTCGTTATTTTGACGATGCAGTTTGCCAAGAAGATCGACTGGGAAGATCCCAATACGTTGATGTTCGCAAGACTGGGTTACTACGGTGCACAGGCCCTGGTGATCCTCATGGCATACATGTTGATTGCTTTGATCAAAAAGAAGAATGGTAAGATATTATTACGGTAGAGAATGAGTGAAAAGGTCCTTGGGTTGAGGCTGACACTATCTCAGACACAACAGTGTTGCGGTATGTCGAGCAACCTACTCCCAGCTTCTCTGGTCCTACTGGTGAGCCACAGACGGTGGTGACAACCAACAAGGACTACGATATTGCCCAGGTCAAGAAATTTATCCAATCCAGTGCCACTTCGATTGTCATGATTTCCGTCATGCACTGGCAATTCAAATGGACTCAGCCTTTGCTGCTGCAAGCTATCTTGCCCGTCAAAAACTTGCTTACTAACAAGGCCGCCTTGATCCATTTGTGGGGTGATGCACCTGAAGGCGAACTCAAGCGTCCTTTCAAGGCTGAAAATCCTTTTGGTGCTCTGTTCGGTGGTGCTGGCGACAACTCTACATCGGAGAATGCACCTGCTGTTGAGGACAACCATGCTAAGAAGGAGTAAATCAAATAATTGAAAAAAGAACGAGGGAAGGTTGAGGAAGAACGAGGGAAGCAAAGGAGAAGGCTAGAGCGTGGATCTCGGGTTTTCTGTGAAGTTTTCTTCCCAAATGTAAATTATAAACTACTCATTTTCTCTATTGCTATTTACGCAGTAAATGCTTTTATCGTACTATTCTACTCTCATACGGAAGGCTAGCCATCGGATGTGATGGCATTGCTTATTTGCATTACTGACCTGACAGCCGTTTTTAAATTTTACATGTGATGTAGAAAGCACTACTTTCGACTGATGATTTGGATATCCAGTGTCACCGAATATCATGGGAAAAAATAGCAAAGTACTGTACGAACAACTTGTGAAGTTAAAAAGTCAACAGTATTGGTTTCAGTGATACACGAAGGACGTACAACGTTTACATATATATTTAAACTCCTAAGATTTTGTACTGCAAAGTTCAGGACGATGTTACTATTTAGCTGATCGCTCGTGTATTGTGGATGGAGCCATGCCGAAGTCGTCTGGTAACTGGATTCCGGATTCTATGCATATGGCTTTGATAGTTGCAAAATGATGTATCTATACGGGTAATACTGAGTATAAAGACGACAAACCAATGCATGAAAAGGGTGAAATAATTACCGCATGAATACAACAATACCATAGCTCACGACCAAAAGAGGAGTTGTAATGGTACTTGTTTAAGTCTGCCGCATCAATAGCTGCGGATAACGTTACCGGTGCATCCAAAGAAACTTGCTGGTTATTGATCAAGGTCTGCATAGCTTGCAAATCGGTGATGGCTTTCTGGCGATTTGTCTCCATTGCATTCTGTCCAAAGAAAAAAATGGCTCAGCTTATACTAACATAAAAAAATGGCTAGGGCAACATGCAAAGCTTTGCTTTACATTCCGATCTCGTTTGTCAAAGTCTACAATCCAAGTAGCAGTCGAACCGGTCGCTTCTGGAGTGTTGAGATATAGCAAGCGAAAGTGATCATATAGATGCCTGGCCTGTGAGTATCAGCAAATGCATAAGGATTCTATGCGGGGAACCAAGTGTGGGGAAAGACATGTACCTCACGTGCTTGCCGATGGTACTACCAGGAAACACTGTGGAAGATCGAACATAAACGTCGTCATTCAGTAAATGCACGACATCAATGGCTTGTTGCATTGTCTGATGTGCTATGTTTCGAATGGCCATGGGAATATTTCAGGAAGGAAAAAGAGAGAATGAAGAACGGAAGTTGGCATGGTTCGCTCTTTCTAATGTGACGGCTGGACCCATTCGTCCCTCAACTCCTGGTTTGAGGGATCTCCCTCCGCCCACCACACACACACAGAGGCACACAGGCAATATATCACGTGGGTCTCAATTTTACAACAGAATGGTTTTTCACAACAGATCATAATGCCGTTTGACGTTGACCAATTGGATATGCAGCTGTGACGTTACAGAAGAACTTCATCATCCATCTTTTGACGTTTATCGTAGTGTATCTATCTTGATCCTCACTTTATGATAGTAAGGCAAAGAAAAGATTTGGGAACTTCGGAGGGCACACCTTCCTCTTAAATTAAGTGCTTAATTGTGAGGTTTTTGGAAGAAATGAATGAGCATAAGTTTAATCCAAATCCTTCTTGTGATAATTGTTAGTTCAGTGTGATAAATTGGTCTGAATTAATCGCGATTATACAATGCGTTAGCGTATATGTACTACTTACTCTTTCAAATCTACTTCAGACACTTTTAGCTTGTGTTTCATTATTGCAGCTTGACGAAGGTATTGGGGTGAGAGTGCCCACCGGAATTCTCAAAACTTTGGTGTAGACAACAACCTCTCTTATACAACATTTTGAAGAAGTTCTACGCTTCTAAGGATCTTTATTTCATTGTGGGAATGTAAAAACCAGTATTCCACGAGGAATGCTGTATGGGATGTACGTTTTTCGTACGAAATCTTCTTGGTTTACCTCTCCAGCCAGTCTGATATGTGCGATGTCTCTGTAAGTTGATATACTGGCTTTCGAAGATCAAAGTAGATATGTTCTGCCCCTTTTGGTCAAATTCATCTCGCAAAACTGCGACCGATTTTAAACATCATGGATGATTGAAAACGCAATGTCATGTTCGAATCCATTGTGACAATTATGTATGTATCAAGGATGATTTCGCTGCAGAAAGGAAAAAAAACTCTTTTTTTTTTTTTTAGCGATGGACAAGATGGAAACCCTGTTGAAAAAGCACTTATTGAAATTGACCTGTTGAAAGCCGGGTTCTTGAAGGATGATTGTCGTGGCTCCAAAGGATACATCATGTTGAAGATTGTCGAGTATTTGTAAGTGCATTGTGGTACTGGAAGTTAATCTATCATACGATGCAACAAGATACTGACTTTTTTTTATTACGTTATAGGTTAGAGACATTGGAAGACTGGAAGAACGATGACTTCGAAACCACTGTATACTCGTACAGTGTTTTAACAAGAATAAAGCTGTGTCCCACAATACTGTCGGTCTGATATTAACTTCTACATCTGTCAAATGCATAGACCTCATGCCCAAAAAAACAACAGTAGAAGAAAGACACATCTGTGTACTCTCGGTACAAAAATATTATAGCCAATTATCTTCTTGCCGATAATGAGCGACCATCAACCAAATTTTCTCGGTGGAAAGCAAACAACTGTAGCTAGAAAGAACGCGATTAGCAACTGCTCTTGACATAGCTTCCTCTCGATGTCGCTACGTCCAATACCTTGAATAATGACATTATCGATGCGACTGATCGCCCTCATTCTGGTTATGCTGCAACATCGGATAGCAAAACCGAAGGCGTTTCTGTTCCTTCGGATTCGGCCATGACGAACGCATTGTCATCGAACACCATCTATGCTGAATTATCATCTAGCAATATTACTACGAATAACGGGTGTTCAACGACACCGGCCTTTCCGCGTGCTTCAAAGAAGTTCAACGAAAGGCAGCGGTTATTACGATATCCAGTTTGTTACAAATCAATACATCAATCCACGAAGTATTTGCTTTGTCACACATCTTACATTTGGCTCCACAGCAGCAGCACAGTCAACTCATGATCAACGTTTTCTCTGAATGCTTTGGCGAAAAACCTTATGCTTGAATCATTGGCGCTAAATCTCATCGTCAGTGATTAAATCTGCGGTCAAGTCTCTCGAATTGTTGACTCAGTACAGGCTCGGCGTTTTGACAAGGATGAATGCCGTATCCGTCATTTTATTTATAGTTAATTATACGTAGGTATCTAGCGCATAGCCAATGTTAGTAGCCTGTATTTTTTGTGTCTAAAAGAAGACTTAGAAATGAACTTCTACAAGCTCAGATCGGCTGATTGCATCATCAGTTCTTTATACAATGCTGTTCTCCGAGAGATTCACAATTCGCTACGGAAAAGACCGCATCAAGGAAAAACGAATACAAATTATGTGAGAGAACAATCTCTCTATTGTAGGCCCAGTCCATGTACGACAGGCGAAAGGCGCCATAGGTCTAACCACTATGGGAAGCCGGTTCCCATAGTAAACACACCAGTTTCTGTTGCCGTTTCATCACCGGAGAGTCCACACACGATACGACGGGTAGGATACTTTTGTGCCCTTTTATATTCTCTGGACGCATGGCTGCTCGGGGAATCCTTCTAGCGTGCACTTACATTTTCCCTACACTGCGGCTGAGAAAGTCAAAGTGTCCAGAGAGAATTATATCTAAATATCTTGCTCACCGGATCTTACATTCTTAAACCGCGAGAGGGCGAGGTTGATGACGAGCTAAAGATACGGCCTTCCTCCGAGCAATTGACGAGGACACCGCCTGGAAGTTCCTCCTTCCAGTAACTTCTGACCGCTTTTCGCTATAGTTAATGTATTTTTTTCAGGTTTGTCGAAATTTTCGCCTTGCATAGCTGCCAGCTTTGAGCAGCCTGCTCATTTACTACCCTACTGCAACGTCATGCATCTTTCTCTGTCAAGGCCCACACGGTCCCCCGGCGAACTTACTACAACAGGTTTCCTTATCATTTTCTCATGCATGCTATCGCTCCTGACCACCTTCCATCTATCTACTGCTCTATTTTTGGTCAAGTGGAGGTTTTGGAATATCTATTATGACCTTGCGTATCAAACAAGCGGTTCGACTCCGCGTAGCACAGCAACCGCTTATACCCCACCTCCAACTACATCTCCACCATCGACCGAACCCCCGCTTCCACTATAAAAACGCATATATCCACATTTATTGACCGCGTCATGGTTGTTATATGACATCCGTATTGGGGTTATATATTTTAGTAACATTTGTTGAACGTGTGGCGGCCTCATAACAGTAGTTAAAAACTGGACGTTATGCACCTGTCATTTTATCTCTCCGAATGATTTGTCATCTTATTCCGCTATTTGTGAAGAATCTCCCGACCAGAATTTTTTTTGGGCGGGAACAGTTTGACCGAATCTTTTCAGCGGAAACTGTTTGACCGGATTTTTTTTTTTTTGGGCGGGAATAAATTTGGGGGAGCTGGGGTTCAAATAACCCAAAGATCAATCGGATAAGGCAATGGCCATTGATTAATACACGTCAAACCTCACTTAATCTATTATACAAACTGACTGATGTAAGCATTTATAACAAACGCAATGTACAGCCTACTTTTGTTTTACTAATACAGAATAAAAAAAGAGAAAAATAAACGCGTACTTTTAAAACGATTGACAAAGCCCGAAATCATCCAACCAGATCTATTGCTTACATCATCTCTTGGTGATTGACCCCCACGCTTTTTATATCCCGAGTCAACTCTTTACTACTTTTTCTTTATTCTTCTCTTCTTCACTTTTCTTGAGAAAAAAAAACATCATGTCGCAAGCTGTGTAAGTTATATCATCCTTACTTGTCACTAAAGCGAAACTGAACGCGTACCTATTATGTTCCTTACAGTGCTGATATCGGTCTTATTGGTTTGGCTGTCATGGTAAGTTACCATAACTTTGGAACTTTTTATGCTTAGTAACCCGACTATTTAGGGTCAAAACCTTATCCTTAACATGAACGATAACGGATTCGTTGTGTGCGCTTACAACCGTACCACCTCCAAGGTTGACCACTTCTTGGAGAACGAAGCCAAAGGTAACAACGGAAGGAACAAAGCAATAAGTTCTTATTTTTTTTTATGGCTAAAGGTACCAACATCGTTGGCGCTCACTCCATTGAGGAACTTTGTGCCAAGTTGAAGCGCCCCAGAAAGGTGATGTTGCTCGTCAAGGCCGGTTCCGCCGTTGACGCCTTCATTGACCAGCTCTTGCCATATCTCGAGAAGGGCGATATCATTATTGACGGTGGTAACTCCCATTTCCCCGACTCTATTCGCCGCGCCAAGGAGTTGGAAGAGAAGGGTATCTTGTTTGTTGGTTCTGGTGTTTCTGGTGGTGAGGAAGGTGCCCGTTTCGGACCTTCCCTCATGCCCGGTGGCAACAACGCTGCTTGGGAACACATCAAGCCTATCTTCCAGGCTATCTCTGCCAAGGCTCCCGATGGTGCTCCCTGCTGCGACTGGGTCGGTGAGACTGGTGCTGGCCATTACGTCAAGATGGTCCACAACGGCATTGAATATGGTGACATGCAATTGATTTGTGAAGTGTATCAGATCATGAAGGAGGGTCTTGGTCTTACTGCAGATGAGATGGCTGCTCAGTTCGAGGAATGGAACAAGGGTGAATTGGACTCGTACCTGATCGAAATCACACGCGATATTCTCAAGTTCAAGGACACTGATGGTAAACCCATTGTTGAGAAGATCAGAGATACTGCTGGTCAGAAGGGTACTGGCAAGTGGACCGGTATTGACTCGCTTGACCGTGGTATCCCCGTTACCTTGATTGGTGAGGCTGTCTACGCTCGCTGTCTTTCTTCCCTCAAGGAAGAGCGTACCCGTGCTTCCAAGATCCTTGCTGGTCCCACCGACGTCAAGTTCACTGGTGACAAGAAGGAGTTCATTGCTCAGCTCGGTCAGGCTTTGTATGCTTCCAAGATTGTCTCCTACGCACAAGGTTTCATGTTGATGCGTCAAGCCGCCAAGGACTACGGCTGGCACTTGAACAACGCCGGCATTGCTTTGATGTGGCGTGGTGGATGTATCATCCGTTCTGCCTTCTTGGGCAAGATCAAGGATGCCTACACTAACAAGCCCGATCTCGAGAACTTGTTGTTCGATCCTTTCTTCCAGGACGCTACTGCCAAGGCCCAGACTGCCTGGAGAAACGTCATTGCCCAGGCTGTCTTGATGGGTATCCCTACACCTGCTCTTTCCACCGCCCTGAACTTCTACGATGGTTACCGCAAGGAGATCCTCCCTGCTAACCTCCTCCAGGCCCAGCGTGATTACTTCGGTGCCCACACCTACGAGCTTTTGGACGCCCCCGGCAAGTGGGTCCACACCAACTGGACTGGCCGTGGTGGCAACGTCTCGGCCTCTACCTACCAGGCCTAAATGATAGCCACATCAAGTCACTAAACCTCAACGGACATTTCACATTCGCACACGCACATGTACACAACCTACTACAAAACCTAACCTCGCAAATCTAAACCTTTTGACGAAAGAAAAAGGGAAAAGATTCTGTGTCAACGTAACTGAATGACTTTATCGTCGTTGTTTTAAATAACTCAAAGCTGTACAACTCCAGAAAAAAAAATAAATAAAATACATCGTATATGGTGGTGGTTTCAGTTTCCTTCTTTGTCCAGAAATGCGTCTTTTTCTTATCTTATTAGGGTTGACTGCTTTAGCTGGGTGGGTAGTAGAAACAGTAACCTGTAAACCTGAATGTGCCACTGAACATAGATATCATCGTCATGCAGCGCTGTCAACACCAATGGCCAATCCGTTGAGATGACTAATGACATGCTTCAGAGCATTACAGCCGATCAACCGTGGTTTATAAAATTTTATGCGCCTTGGTGTGGTCATTGTCAACGGCTTGAACCGATCTGGAATGAGCTTGCCCAAACACTTGGCAACAAGGTTAATGTTGGCCAAGTCAACTGCGAAACTGACCGAGGTAGGGTAAAAACCGCGTAATGAAGGAAGAGCTGACCATGAATAAACACAAGCTTTATGTACGGAGTACAACGTCTCTGGTCTTCCCTCGCTCCGATTGTAAATTGTTTGTATTCTTATGGTTTGTTCTGTTAACACTATTGCATAATAGTATGTCCCATGGGTCAACATTTGAATATTCGGGCGACCGGTCTCTGGATCATCTGCTAAACTATGTTCAAAAGTTGACGAGGTCAGAAATAGAAACGACTCATGGTTTTTCTAACTGTCTTCTTTTTCACTCTTCAGCCCACCGCTAAGACATACGACCTACAATGATATGAAGCAATGGCTAAACGAAGGGAACGATGAAGTGAATTTAGTCTATATCTATGAGAAAGAGGATACACATCGTTTGGTTAGATAACAAGAAGGTGTCTCTTTTGATGGAACTGATGGTTATGCGGCTAGGATGCACTGCGGGAAGTGGCATATCTGTTCATGGACCGCGTGCCATTTTGGAGCACAAACGATCCTGAAGTCAGGAATCACTTTGGTTCTGGAGTTGTGGTCATCAAGGACGGTCGTCATGTAGCTTACGTTAATGATGAATTGACAAAGGATAGTCTGGTCGCCTGGGTTGACAAGGAAAGTTTCCCTTTGGTTAGCAAAATTGGTCGCGACAACTCTGCTCGATTCCTGCGAGGTAATCGGCTGGTTGTTCTCGGTATCCTTAAGGATGATGCTAGTCGTACCCGGTTTCGCGGCACTGCCGAGCATTGGCGAGAACATTCTAAAGTAGCTGCTGTCTTTGCTGAACTGGATGGCAACACCTATAGCAACTTTGTTTACCGTACCTATGGAATCACGCAAGGCATGATGCCTGCGGTAATTATTCTGGATGCGATGGTAAGAAAGAAAAAAAAAACAAAAAGGCACAGCGATCACATGTATTCATGTTTGCATAGAAAAACGTCTATTATGATCGAGATGCAGAAACTGCGTCATTGACAATGGATGAGCCCGAGAAACTTATGACTGCACTGGAAGCTGCAGCAGCCGGGGCTCTCACTGGAACATCGACGATACCGGTAGCTAGAAGCCAACCCGTACAGACACTTCTTCGGTTTCTTCAGCAGCACTGGACAGCAGTTTTTGTCGGTGTATCCGCCATCGTTGCCCTCTTGATCTGGTTGCTTAACAGCACTAGAGCAGAAGAAGTGGTACCAGCTTCCAAGAAAGAAGATTAGGAAAAGAAGTACTGCTTACTGAATCCCTAACGCCGCTGCTAATATAGCCTGCACCAACCCAAATCCAAATAGGTCTATTTGAACTTGGTCCGCTTTTCTTGTTTATGCTACTTGATATACGATGATGATTGGGGGCTTCTTGGTAGAGGGAACGCACAGGGGTGAAGAGCATTTATGGATTTTGGGATATCGGATATATAGGCTTAGGAAGCACTGTTTGTGTGGGGCTGGGTTATCACAACTGTTTTTGTCACAATAGTCATAAGATGACAAAATATCATGCTGTTTATATTGATGGTACGGTCTCCTACATGTCTAGGCATATCAGGATGCATATACGTAGATAAAGTATAGAGCTTGTGAACAATCGTTAAAAAGACGCACAGACATGCTATATGCACTAGGAACACTAACTCTATGTCAAGTTACTATCGTTGTTGGGAAAACGTCAGAAGGCACATTCCAGAAATTCTTTAATCGCTACTCGTCTCTGGACTTCCATTTCCACGTTGTTGATGACCTTCCCTGCTGGTATCGAATATGTAACTATATATATTAAACCGGTGAGGTTTGAGTCCAGCCAGAAGTTCTAGAGGATACCCGTAGATCCTTTGTCAAAGTCACTGAGTTATATTTCGTTAAGCCACGACCATCCTATATCAATTGTATGATAGAATGTTTTATGAACGAAGTGGACAACATCCATGTATTCTCACATATTCTCCAGAAAATATGGAGGTACGCCAGGGGTTTCATTAGGCCTGGAAAACTTCCTTGGACTTTTTAGTTCATGGATGGTCTGGCAGACTAAAAGAAAAAGGCATCAAGATGATAAAATGAAGATAGCTACTCCGCGCGTGTCAATATTTCTTGGAGAAGGTAAGATATCCTGCTCAACTTGAACTGAAAAGAACATTGCATGAAATATAATTAATCGCGATTTTAAGAAGGTTTAAGACAAGTGAGAGCCACATGATTCTGTTTGCTTTGATTTGATTTTATAAAATTTAAAAAAAACGCTAACGTGGCACAGTGCCTGTCAGATGATAAGAAAAAAGTTCACGACAGATTCCAGTGATTTTGCTGGTGCTCTGACCAAGACTTGCCATTTTTATAGCAAACGCCGCAGATATATAGAGATATGAATGCTAAAAATTTTTTCTTCTAGATCCTCCCAGCTGTACTCGTGAGCTTCCTGATATCTGTCGGAAGGTTAATTTAACGCATGAATTCACTACGGATAAGGCGAAGATAGCTAAATATTTCCCACAGTAAACCTCGTTTGAAGTTATAGCAAAATAATTCTTAACTAACACAAGCGTTCCTTTAAAATCCATTATTATTGCAGGTGATATAAGATAAAAGACAAAAAAACAGAAAAAAAATGTAATAATCAAACGCAAATCAGTAAAAAAAAAAAAAAGAAAGCTTAGGCTTCCATAGCCATCTGTGTCGATGATGTTTCTTTCGGTGGATCTGTTGTATCCGAAAGCGGTGGAGAGGGAGTCGAGCGCCGTTCATTCGCCAAAGCGTGATTTGCTGGAGAGGTTGAGGGATAAGTACGAAGCGATGAGTTTGGGTTTGCGGAAGATGACGGTGGTGGGGACCGGATCCGACCGACACTTGTGTCGATGGGAGGCAAGATTGGTTTTGCAGATCGCGGCGAAGGGGAAGAAGAAGGTTCTTCTGAGTGCGAAGGCGGCTTTGGCAAACTGCGAGCTCTTTTGTTCTTGTCGGTTTGTAGTTCCGGGGGCCGGAATGATGGCGGCATAGCTGTCAAGGGTGAACCTCGTTGAATCTTCGCCTTGAGTGCCTCCATCACCTTGTTATGTGACAGTTTGTCCTGCTCATCGCCAACGGAAGAACGTCCGCGCTTGCGGGTCTCAGCAGTGGGGGAAATTGGCGTTGAGAGTTGCGGAGGAGGAGGAGGAGGAGGAGGAGGAGGTTGAAGTCGATGAAGTGGTTGTGGTCTTGTCGTGGGTCGATACTGTTGTGGTTGTGGTGGTTGTTGCTCCGTTGGACACAGTGGATGGGCAGAATGGGGATAGGCCACTGGGGATGGGGGTGGATGATGATGATGCAGTGGGGGGTACGTCTCGACGTAAGCCGATGATGGTCCGTGATGATGAGAGTGGTATGGATCAGAGCCTGTGATCCGTGCAAGCACTTGCTGCTGAACGGGTGCTAATCCATAGGGAGCGGCATAACTCGGTTTATCTTGCTGGTAGCGCGATTTTGTTTGTTCTCGTATCAATTCTAAATCCATTTGCTTAAGGTAGATGCGTGCCTGTTCTGCTTTCAGGGTATCTCCAGCCGCTTGTTTCTAAGGTTTGAATACAAGTGTAAGGAATTTTTGTCTTTCCAGATATGCATTCCCGTTCTCTTTTTTCTTTTTTTGCTATCCTACACAGAATTTTAAAATACCTTGTCTTCTTCAGCTTTGGCCAATAAAACATGTTTCAATAAATCGGGATTATCCTTGTATGTCTCAAGGATCTCCTTCACTGAAATGTCTTTCTTATCTGGAGGTGAAGGCGGAATCGGCCATGTGAATGCAGAAGTTGGTGGTTGTTGTGCCAATGGTGAATGTGGCCGTGGTGAATGAGTGTTGGTCATGAAGAGAAGAAGGAAGGGAGGTCGGAGAAGGGAGAACTAAGTTGTCTTGGTCTTTGTCGGTTGGTTGGTCTGTCTCTCTATTATACTATGTATATATGTGCGTGCGTGTGCGTATGTGTGTGTGTGTGTGTGTGAGTGTGTGTGTTTGTGTGTCTATATGTATATTTAGACTTTTTATTTTATTTTTTAGGCTCTCGGAAAAAGAAAGAGTAAAAAGGGGAAATGCAGAAATGGGTGTGAAGCTATTTTTGTCACTTTCCCAAAAGGGGAGCGCACGCACGCAGAAATACTGGCGCTTTTTCAATTGATGCTTTTAGCAATGGCTGACTTGTGCGGATCCTCAACTTTTTGTTCTTCAATCTACATGATAGAGCATCCCTACCTGCAAATATTGCGTTTACAATAAATACTTTTACGCGTAAAGCAGAAAACTTTGCGTTCAAATACGCATACAATTTATACTTTATTTTTATTTTTTTTCTTTTTTTTCCTAAAAAAAAAGCTGCGACCATTATAGTGCACACCGTTTTTCCAGCCTGTCAACTTAAAAAGGCTCTGAATATCGGATCTATCTAAGAAATCAATCTTCATCACAAGCTTTGCAACATTTATGTTTCGTAGTATCAACTGATCCTTAGAATCTAGTCCATGTCTTTTGACACCTAAAAAGGAAAGGACTAAGACCTTTATTGAATATGAATAAATAGATAAAAACGACTGCGTTACCTGCTTTAATTTTTGACCGAGACTTTATAGGATTAAAGAATGATGGAAACTACACACAGTGATAGCCAAGGCCTTTGATCGCTTATTTGAGCAAATTTATTTATGTGGATGGAAGCATCATCGATAATCTTTTATTTCGCGATTGTCCGGAATATCTATTTCGCCGGAAAAGGCCTAGAGATTGAGCGAAGTCCTTGAGCCAGAACATTCATTGATAGCTGATGCTCTGCTTCCCGTATGCTATCTTTTACTGCGACCAACAACAGCTTCTGAGTTTGCTGTGTAATGTTCACCAAACCATCACGCGAAATGACACCGAAGATCGTAAGGCTGTTATAGTGTTGTGCAGGTACGACCACTTCCGCCGGTATTTCTTTTTCCATAGAAAGATCGAATTTCCTCATGGTACACCTATTAGCGCCTGTTTTGTCAACAAAAATGCGCTTCAAAAACTTGGCAGGCGTATCTCCTTGCCGACTCTTGATAATCTCGGAACGGGAACAAATCGCCCTGTCATTGACGTGTGCAATCGCCAAATATTGTAGATTCTCAATAGTAAAAGGGAGCATGTATTGACGATGCTTCTTAAGACAAGAAGTATCAGAAACCGCTCACATGATATAACCCTTGCCTCCAGAGATTACTGCAAGATTCTTTTTGTAGAAATGAAACAAAAAATTATTATGACCATTCGATAACTTTTGTATACCTTTTCAGTTACGTTTTCCCGCTCAATATCTGACAACGACATATCACTCGCCTGCTTCTGCAGCTGACTGTGTTTTTGAGAAGTCTAGCTATAATTGCGTTAATAATATGGTAAGGAAATATTGATAACTCCTTCGTATCAAGACAGTACGTTCGCATTTATTTGATCAGAATAGCTTCAATCGTACTAATTTGAGGAACTCAGTCTCCTCTAAATGATTTTGTCGGACTTTCAAAAGAGACATGATTGACGGAGAACAAACTTCGTTTTTGAATAGAACGTCGATCTAATGCACAGCCGAGTTCATGACTTTGCGAGGTACCTCGTTTGATATCTCATTTTTTACCCCGCTTTTGTACTGTAGTGACCCGTCATACTGTACTGTGTTTTACAGAAACATTTGCAGCACTGGAAACGTTTTTTTGCGTCATTGAAAAACCAAGTTTGCACTATTTGTAAAGTTAGAATATAAGGAAACGTTCGAAATCTCATTACGTACTTACCATCCATTGTTGGAAATGGGTGGCACACTTGATTATGACTTTGACGCAAAACGTTTCAAGCGTCGCAAAGTTTCAGAAATAAGTATCATGGATAATGCTGTGAAATGTATCTTACCGGTGTGAACACCTATAAAGCAAGTATTAATAACGTTATTCCAATTCATGTAAAGATCACCTACCGTAATAATCCAAATCTTCAGAAGGGGAACCCACATTCACGTGGTGATAATGGAAGGACCTCTGAATTCATATGGTCTACCTTGCCCAGACCAGATCGACGTCGCAATCCAATGCATATTTTTCGCGGCGTTAATATCTCGTTGCCAGAACGTTTGACAATTTTCGCATTTTAAAACGCTGTGGTGAGAGATGCCGTCCTCGGTAGTTACTTTTTTGAGATGTCGTGCATGGCATTGATGGCAAATCTAGGAATCAATCATTAAATAAGGACTTTGGGTAGAGAAATAGTCTTTTACCTGTGATGTCAAATATTCATCTAATTTGACAGCTAAAAGTTCACCACGTCGCTCTCGACGTTTCAACATCCGCCAACAGATACCCACTACTCCAGGTCTGTGTCCTTTGAACTTTGCACCAGTTTTGCTAAACATAGCGTCACCAAATATGATCAGCG